>CAUYON010019759.1:0-22276 GCA_963573935.1 Arctocebus calabarensis | reverse complement strand
GATAGCAGGGATCCGCTGGAAGCTCTTGTATAATTCACTTCAATGCTCTGTGAGCTCAGGTGGGCACCCTCCCCAGCCAGTAAATTAGTCTGGGAAGGTTGATGCCTCCTTCCCCATGTTGTCCCTCTGTCACACCCAGTCGGTGGTAACAGTTGTGATCAGTTTCCTCCAATGAGCCGATGCTCCAGAGGTTCGTGCCTGCCTGGATCACAGTGAGGTCTGTGGCTCCACAACCAGTCCACTACTCCCTGTCACTGTTTGGCAGGGGGAGGTGGGGCCTGACAACCTGGGTACTTAACAGGTGCTGGGGCGTTTCACTCAGTTCCAGCCCTGTCCCTGATTGTTGTTGCTGCTGGAACAGAACAAGTTCACAGAGTTTATTTCTGTCAAGGCTATTTTCCCTGATCAGACTGGGGCTGCAAATGGGTTTTACTCTGTCTTTGAGTTCCAGCCCTTTGTCTCAGCCTTCATCCCCTGAGGGCCAGGTTAAGCAAAGCAGCCCCTCTGCAAGTAGTCTCCCACAACAATTCCACAACACTTGGAAAGGAAAATGAAACCTTCCCACTACCACACACCCAGTGTACAACATTGGATTGTCCTTGGGTGATTGGCCCAGTTAAAGAGGTACCCAATCAATTGTCCCAGCCCGTATCAACCTCAAATCAAAGAGTTGAAAAGTCTCTGGCGACTAGACAGCTGATGTCTGCTGGCAGCTTTAGTATAACTCACTCCAGTGTTCTGTGGGCTCAGGAGGGCCCCCCCAAGCCAGTAAATTAGCCTGGGAAAGTTCATGCCTCTTTCCCCACCTTGCCTCTCTATTGCATCCAGTCTCTGGTAACCCTGCAGGGCTGTGGTCCAGTTCCCTCCACTGAGCAGATGCTGTAGAAGTTTGCACCTGCCTAGGTCACTCGGGGCTCTGTGGCTCCTCAGCCAGTCCACCGGTTGTGTCGGTGTTAGCGGGGGGGAGGTGAGACCTAACAACCTGGGTACTTGATGGGGGCTAGGGCGATTCACTCAGTTCCAGCCCTGTCCCTGATTGATGTAAAGTAGATGAAAAAGCTGATAGAACAGAACAAGTTCGCAGAATTTCTCCCCTGTGGAGGAGATGCTGGGCTGCTAATAGTCCTGAATTAGTCTGCGAGCTTCAGCCCTTTGTCTCAGCTGTCATCCTGAGAGGGCCAGGTGTGGCTGAAATTTAGCAAAGCTTTGGTCTGCTTTTTGGCCAGCTGGCCAGCCGCTTTTTGGCTCACTCTCTCACTGCTCCGAAGCTGGGAGAATGGCACAGACCAGCGGCAACCCACGCCCTGTCCACACCCCTCAAGAAAGAATCTGGACTCTGTGGGGGAGAGACCTCCAAACCTCAGGGTGAGAGTGGAGGGGAGTGCCGGGAGTTCCAACTTGCAGGTATAGAATATATACAGTTTTATACAGCTTTATGCCTGGCAGGAGAGTGCCACGGCACAGGGGAAGGAGGTCCGGTTTTTAGAGGGTCTCTCCCGTGAGGTAGAGTGGGAGGACATCTGAACTCTGCTCGCTTGTTTTTAAGGAGGTATGGCGTATACTGCAAGCTGTTCTCTTGGGAGAGGAGACTCCCGTCCACTTGGTGATGTGCTCTGTACCTTTTATTTGTATCCTTGGGGTTGCAGGTTGCTCCAGCAGGGTTGATGTGCGTTCCTCGACCTTGTCTCTTGGCTCAGCTCCAAACTGTTGGCTTTCTCGCTAAATTTCTGTCCTTTAACTCTCCTTCTGGACAGGAGCGTCTGCAGAAAGCTGGCTACAGACCACCATCTTGGCTCCTTTTCCGGTATTTTTTTTTTATAAACCCCTTGAGATTGACTTCTTAATTTATCTCCAGATTCAAGAAAATGTCAGTCATGGAAAGCTAATAATTCTTACAAAGATCACACTCTTTGGTAAGAAATAGAATTTACTAAATAATATGTGGAGATTTTCCTATTATTAATTAGAAGGAATTGTTCTTTCACAGAGAAACCGACTTAGAGGTGGTAAGGATAGGAACAAGAATAAAGGTAAAAGTCACCATCCCTCCGCCCAGCACTAGATTAGAGATTTCTAAATTCCTATCTCTTTTGATCTTCCCACAAGGCTGGAAAAATAGATGGTATGCAAGAGTAGATGATAGGAAGCATTTATTTTGAGGGGATCTTCTAGCAGTTTAGGCGATGAGCCACCAACTATGTGTGGTGGTAGGTGACAGTCCAGCATAGTAGATGTTACAGCATAGGGTGCTCAAAAGACATCTGAACAACACAAGAAAGCCTCCGCTCCTTCCCAAGGAATCTCAGAAAATGTCCTATAACCACAATCTCAGCATGTATCATGTGTAGTTACTTGAATGCCACCTAAATATGTTTTATTACTAGGTATACACTGACGGTAGGCCGAGTCCATTCTTTGATAGGGGAAGAATACATAGGGTATGTGATATTCTAACACCAATTCTTCTTCTTCTTTTTTAAGCCTCATGCAATACAGAAAGGCAAGGGCGATAAATAAAATATCAGGCTTTGTTTCAGCATTGGTCATAACAACAAACTAATATCAAAAAGGTGATATCACCTTCTCCACATTGTCTCTGAAAAATTTTACTAGATAATGCTGTTATCTGGGTCCTTTCCCTCAGCTATCTTATTGGAAGACACTTTCAAAGTGCCTCTTGCAGTAAAGTACTGGCGTTAATAATTAACATTGAGTTTATATTTACAAAAGTATTTTATTTCTTGATATAAAATTTATATTAAGTTGAAAAATGAAAGACTCTGCTGTCAGATAGGGAAATATAAAATTAAGTAAGCAAGTTTGTGATATTTGTCCCTAATGGCACTAAAATATGTATTTTTGGTGTTGATGATGCCATTTCTGAGATGTCTAACCCTAACTCACATAATTTCAGTTTCAGTTCTCTACTTAACCCCAATCTTGTGTAGCATCCCTGAAAACTTAAGATTTTAAATGCAGCCATATTTTTACTTATTTATCTCTTAATTATGTAAGTTTTAACTTAGAGACTTAACATTAAATGAATGGTTGGCTTGTACCTGAAATAAAAATATATAGTTACATTTTTGTTTGTCTTCCTCTTTTTGGACTCAGTAAGGAAAATGGAGTAGGGAAAACACCAAGTACAGTGGTTTGTACGTGTCAATTCTTCTATTGCCACTCTCTCTAACAGCATGTACAGGTGTAAAGGCCAACAGTTTTCACACAAGTAAAACAGCTTCTTACTCCACCAAAAAGACAATTGAGCTATGTATTTGTATAGCTAGCCATTGGCTTTAAAGAGTTTCTCAGAGATTGTTCTGAGAAACAGATAATTATTATTAAGAAAGGGCAAAAGTTACTTAAACTTGAGAAACATTTCTCCTGCATGTATTGGTAAAACACATTATAAAACCTGATAAAAATTTTGACTCCTTACTTTATGTAATAAGTAGAAGAGTTTTGTAGTCCTATATGACTTATATCATTGTATATGATACAGTCTTAGCCATGTTAAGAAAATTTCCAAGGTACATTTAAATCCAAGCTTAGAGAAATGGCAGATGGACCTTACATAAGTGATATGTAATGCCATTCATGTTGACTTTTAAGCTATTATTTATAATTAAAGTATCCCACCATGAACTTACAAAAATTGCATGACCTTAAAAATAACTCATTTGTAATTTATCTCAATTAATAAGAGTGTAGTAAAGTAAAGGGCTATACTCTTCAGAAAAAGACAGAAATGACCCAACAGACCAGTGAAATAAATCTACTAATTTCAGCTAAATGGGAGTTAAGCTAATCAGAAAAAAATTACATCATAGTTATTATTGTATCTACGGACTTAAAGCCTAATGTATGTCTAAAAAGATAACAGATATTCTAGTAAAGCAATTCCATTTAAACCAGAGCAATTGTTATGTGATGGACATAGTTGGGGCATGTTATAAAATACTGGTTTGGCGTATAAGCCACTTTAAGGTGTAATTACCCTTCAGGGAGCAGAGAACAGTGTTTCAGAACCAATGATGTTATCTGAAACAAAAGTCCGAGGAAATTAGGCTTATTCATTTTAATAAAGGAGCATTAACCTTTTTTGACCTTATTGAACTTACAGAATCTGAAAGTGATAGATGAAATTGATTCTAATAAATTCTTCTATCCCCTCTAAAAGTCAATAAGAGGAGAAAATGATTTTGAAATTGGGGAACTCAGGGTTAGACATGCAATTCAGATATAGGCTTTTTTTTTTTTTTTTTTTTTACAAGGTGGGACAAATTGTGACCAAGGTTACAAGAGGAGGGAAGGGGTGTGTGTGTGTGTGTGAGAGAGAGAGATCGAGAGAGGGAGAGAAATTCAGAAGAATGAAGTAGCAACAGAATATGGAAGAATAATGGATCAAGCTTACCTAAAACTTCATCAGTCTGCAGATACCATCACAAATATATACATTAGAAACAGAATTTGATCAAGTTAACAAAGCAAAGGACTTCTATTTTTATACTAACCCGGTCTCTCCCCAGAACAAATCTTTACCCTAGCAGTTCCCTGCATAATGATGCTGGATTCCCCTTTAAAATATCACTCTCATTACTTCTTTCCCTTTAAGTGGCACCGTTTGCTTATATAATGAAATTGAAATATTCTATCTTGTCATTCAAACTGGAATTTGATCTCAAAATACCATTTTGGAATTATTTCTTTAGGTTCCCGATTGTACTGTGTGGCAAAACTTCTTTTTGGAAACACTAGTGTTGAGAGAATCTCAAGAAAAAAGGTCTGAAAAATACATTTGGAAATTGCAACAAAGTAAATCATCAATAGAGAAGTATTATGGGGAGGCGCCTATGGCTCAAAGGAGTAGGACACCGGCCCCATATGCTGGAGGTGGAGGCTTCAACACAGCCCTGGCCAACAACTACAAAAAAAAAAAAAGAAAGAAAGAAAAGTATTATGTGTAGTATCTCAAATTTATTTGACAAGAGACTTTTTGTTAAAGGAAGGAGCCCAAATAGGGACACATCTACAGACTAGTATTCCTTAGAACACATTTTAGTGAATGATTACTTTGGGCACAGCCCAAATCAATGGTATGTAGTAACCTACCTTAGGTTATTAAGCCAAAGGCAAATTGCAGGAAAGAAAGATCTAAACCTTTTCCCTCTCCCCCACATGAACTTCATTTATCACACAGTGTAGGGAAAATCACAGACCTTCTAACAATCATCAGATTTAAAATTTGGGCGTCTTTTTCTTTTTGTGTATGTTGAGCCTTTATCATTAAAAAATGTATAGAGAGGGTGCCAAGAAATGCATACACATTTTGAGAAAGAAACAAATTATATTAAATGTGTAATATTCAAGTCACATTCGACTTCTGCAATTACAAGAGGTGCTCAAAGTGACTTGAATTCATCTTTTTTTATAGGTGTATATTGAGTAATATGATTTTAATACATTTTTTTCTTTCTTAAAAGGTGCATACATTTTTAAGCAGCCTCTGTATTACTGAATGTTTTCATTGTTAATTCTGGTTTAGAACTAAGTGTCAACTTTAAGGAAATTTAATGTAAAAAAAGTTCATTACTTTTAATTTTTTAGAATAAATACTGAATAATTCTATTATTGGTAACAATTTAAACTGTTCATGGACTCAGTATAAAGCAGATTTTCTTAATAGTGCTGAGTATTATTATGAAACCAATTTACAATCACTCACACTTTCATATGAAGAATGGATCACAACTATGGGTGGGGGAAGGTCAGAGGGAGGGAAGGTGAATGATGGGATCACACCTATGGTGCATATTGCAAGGATACATGTCAGATCTATTAAGTATAGAGTACAAACGTCTTAAAACAATGATTAATTAAATGAGGTGAGGGATCTATTAACCAGTTCGATGTAAGCATTCCAAATTGTATATGAAACCAGCACATTGTACCCCCTAAATGCATTAATGTATACATGATCTACCTCTTTGTAATTTAATTTAAAAAGCATATTTTCTAAGTATAATAAAAAAATAAAATGGGACTTCCAAATGCTTTGGCAGCTTTTACTCAAAGATTGCCAGAATGATTTGTTTGGAATATTTCTAATTCAGTATGAATGCCTATTGTAGAATGTTTTATTTTCTTTTCAGATATTTTTCCAGTCTTCATGTTGAGAATGTTTTAACTGTACTATTTACTAAATTAATAAGTATGTAAATACATGGATTCTCTGGAATCATGTTTGCTTCATCAAAATAAATGTGGTGTTTGGAAGCAAAAGCCATTAACTGTATTTGGAGAAAGAAGAATTTGACAACGAATTTTTATTGATTTAGAGAGCCTTTTTTGGAATCCATTTTTCTAATAGTTTTTATATATTGTTATTATTCAAAAAAATCAATATCAGTAAGTCTGTTTGCCAAATCTGTTTATAACTTTCTTCACTGACAGTAGATGAAAATCAAATTTATACTTGTCTTCAAAAGTTCTTATTGCAATAAAAATGTGATATTTGCCAATATAACTGAGAAGTATCTCAGTATATATAATATATTTTATAATTTTTCTATATTTGTTCACTTCGATATAAGAAAGAGCAAGTACTTCTCATAGACTGTAGTTTTTTCATAGTTTATAGAATATTTCTAAGGCTATAAACATTGTAGAAAATTAAAATAATATAAAAGAGATATACATATATACCTATTGTATTTTTCTGCCAGTATGATATAGAGTACTATATTAAATAATTGAATATACGTTCATGTACGTGAAGATATATAGATATACTACACATATATATGTAGACAGAAAGACATCTGTATTAATATCACATACACATATAAATATATTTGTGTGCATAGACAGAGTAGCTATAAAGTTCATGTGTAAATTACACACAAACTTTATGGCCACCTCGTACATAGTATACAAAATAAGAAAAGTATTGTCTGAAATTCTATGATCCTGCAAACAAATTTTTGAAAGAGACATAAATCTCAATGTCCTCCTCCACTGATAGAAAACTATAAAACTACAAATTTGTTCCCCATGGATCCCCACAATCTGCATTGAAACCTTCTATCAGTAACTAAAAAGTGTCCTGAATCCTGTTGAAAGTTATACGGGAAGAGTTGAAAGGCACTCCGGTAATTGGGTGTTCTTTTATCTGTGTAGCCAGTATTATAAGCAAATCCAGAAGCAGCCAATCTTTCCTCGACAACCCCAACTTTAATCTGGGTTGTTAAAATTTTGATAGGAGGAGAAGGCCATCTTTGGGCTATGATAATAGGGTATGATCAGGGCACAGACCAAGCAGAACATATTTTAAAAAATAACTATAAATAATCAGGGTAGGCAACTTTGTGACAGATAGTTGTTTATGGCCAGGAATAACTTCACATTCACGGCTGTAAATATAGGTCACGAGGGGGTGAGGGAGAAGGGGATGGATGTGTTCACATTTACTGGGTACAAAACACACTGTCTAGGTGAAGGGCACACTTATAACTTTCGGTAAATCTGAACAAAACAAAGCATGTTAACAAAAAACGTGTAGTCCATAAGATTCTGAAATTTAAAAAAAAAGAGAGATTCTAGTGTCAACAGGAATAAGATCTATGTATTGTGGGCCAATATCACATAAAGAAATTTTTTTTTAAAAGTGATTTCTCAATATTAGCTCAAGAAATAAATTTATCTCCAGAAAAATTTATATACTATGTGAAGTGACTCTTTTTGGGCAGAATTTCGGCAAGATTTCCATACTCCTCTTTCTGTAACTAGAAGAACACTTTCCATTATCTCTGAAATTACATGTGCTCCTGGATGCATCTTTAGAGAAATTCAAACTTAATTGATTTTCCCTTTGTCTTTGTAATAAGACAGAAACTTATTAAATACTCTATATTCAAATATCACATATTGTTAGCTTAAAATAATTTATATTTATCTCCAGAAAGTAACAGATTAATGTGGTAAAACAAAAATCTTATGAGAATGCAGAAGCATAAATTTTATATACTATATAGCTCTTCTCAATAATTGTATTATTAACTGATTAATTTGGTATTTTGATTTGTTTGGCCAGTGAAACTATAAGCTTTATGATACTAGAACTCTTGATTTCTTTAGTTTTGTCTTTATTTGTTACATAGTAAAGCATTATCACTAGATTAGTGCTTGGTACAAGTAATTGTAAATATTAGATAAATAAGTATTTTACTGGGAACTGCTTTTCTTAACCTATTTTGGAATATGGAATGTATTTCATATAAATGAGAAATGAAACATATTAATAAAACTCTACAAGGTATTCACATTCTTTACTGTCCACTTTGTTGATAACTTTATAAATGTACACGTATATAAAATTTCGTTTTTATCTTTACAAATTGAACGATTTGTAAAATAAGGCCATCATCATAGTAAGACAACCACAGCTTTAGTGTTGCATAGTTTAAAAGCAAAATACAGATTAAAATATGTTTTCCAATTCTTATATACTTTTCACTTCGTCATAATGATGTAGTCTCTATCCAGGAATAAAATTAAAAATAGTGAACAACTTCTAGTATAAAATAGAAGAAACTCAAGAATATTCTACTGTGGGACAGGTCTGCATAAAAATGTGTTCTATTTATTATTCATTTTGATACAGAGAAATTTCAGAAGTTTTAGAGAAAGAAAAATAATTTCAGAGTGAGTATTGGTAAATATTGGATACATCCATCGAGCATCTTAGCAGTTATCACACAGCAGGAATTGTTCGCCCTCTAGTTCAAATCAATATGTTTTCATTGTAAGGTACAACACAAAATAGTTAGGCGTTGCTTTCAAAGCTCTAGAAACATATCAGTTTACAATAATACATCTAGGTTTGCAATATAAGAACAGGCATTATTCCCTGGGAATAATATACATCTACTAGGCAGAAATTTGAGTACAAAGAGTTATGGAGGAAATACTGGTAGGATTATTTAGTAGGAGCTTATGACTGATTTGTTTCACAAATCATATGAAAAGTACATTAAAGTACTGTCTGAAATATTAGGAGAAACCACTTTTGGAACATTAGCATTTATCAACAAGCTGTTGTCAGCTCAAAGTTTAACATCAGAAAATTTTATACAACTCGTTTCTTTTGTTTTTAGCAAAGGAAGGGTGTTAGCAGCATGATTTGGGTAAGAACGAGAGATTGTAATATTTGGAGTTCTTTTGTCCAGGTTTCATTTGGTCTTTCCAAAATCAGTTTTGATTCTGACCACACTTGTCATTGACAAATGATATACGATCAGTTCATTTCTGTGAATGATTGCAAGATTAATTTCTAACTTGAATTTTGTATTTTCTTTTAGCTGTGGATATGAGTAAAAAAAGATTACTATATATTTTATTAATTTTATGTTTGACCAGAATTGATTTATTTCAAAGTATAGGCCAAAAATACAAATATTTGAGAAATTTTTATTTTTCCTTTTATCAAGCTGCTCCTCAAAAAAAATCTTTAATATCCATAATTTTAAGCATGATAAAAATATGTACGTTAAAATGGTTATGTCATTGCAGTAAGTATAATGTATCTACTCAATATAATTCAGCTTTTAAAAATGTGTTAACTCTATCCTTGTACTCTTACTGACCAATGTAGAGAAAAAGAGAGGGAAGCATCATTTATAGTTCTCGTGCTACTAGGCACCATGTGACTGCACCAAGGCAAGGTGAAATTCGAGAGCAGTGTGTTTCAATGATTAAGGGACACACAAGTTTTTGTTAAACTATTGTTCGCGCATTTTTATATCTTTATGCCATAAGGGAAAGAGAAAAACTGGAAGTTCTTGTTTTCTACACCCCCAGAAAGAGAGATAAGTATGCAATGATAACTTTGAAATTTTTTTTTAGCTTTATTAGGGTATATTTCCTGAATGCAGAGTAAAATTCACATATTTAAAATATACAATTGGGTGAGTTTGACATATGATACACATATGTACTCAAGCCTTACAGTCAAGTTTCTCACTTGTACAATTTATAATCATTATAATTTATTATGTTTTATACGAAAAACATTATGTACACATATTAAAAACACTCCAAAATCCTGCAAAATAGGTATTAGTTTCAGCATTTTATGCAATAATAAATATTCACTGAGAAAATTAAATGGCTCACTGGTGGTTTAAAAAAGGGGTTGGGGGTTGGCAGCACCTGTGGCTTGGTGGGTAGGGCACTGGCCACATACACAGAGGGTGGCAGGTCCGAACCCGGCCCCAGCCAGCTAAAACAACAGTGACAACTGCAACACCACCACCACCAACAACAACAACAAAAAATAGCCAGGCGTTGTGATAGGCACCTGTAATCCCAGCTGCTCCAGAGGCTGAGGCAAGAGAATTGCTTGAGCCCAAGAGTTGGAGGTTGCTGTGAGCTGTGATGCCAGGGGACTCTACCCAGGGTGACAGTTTGAGACTCTGTCTCAAAAAAAAAGGCGGGTGGCTGGGGGAAGGACAGAAATGAAAAGGAAAAAAAGCAAGCTTTCAGTGTTGGGGTTATATGTCCTACCCATCTCGGTTTCACCCTAAACCCCTTGCTTTCTCAATCCCATCAAAATCCCCCTCCAAGTGGTACTCAAAATGTGGTTTATGCGGATTTACAAATCATCCCAGGAGGCTTATTCCATAAGAAATATTAATTGGCTCTTTTTTCTTATGTGCTTTATGTTAAATTAAGACAGGAAGCATTTGAATGTGATATAACATAGTTCCTATTTTCTGTTGCTGGCCACCTAACATGTAGCAGTTACCGGGTGACTATTGGGCATAATCCACGTTTTAAATACACTGAATAGAAATTAATTTCAAACCACAATTAAGCTCTTTTTTTTAAATAGTAAAGTCAAATTCTCTTATAAATTGATAAAAATCAGTCACTATTTTCTGTATTTTTATCTACATTCTATTATATCTGTGGTTGACTCCTCATGAAAGTTGTCAAATGCAAAGGTTTAAGGTGAATATAATTTTAAGGGTGTAAATGACAGGTGTGTTCAAGACTTATACAAGAGCAGATGGTATAATGCGACGATTAGTCAACCTTAAGTGTCTAGGAGCTTTGGTGTAGCTTTTCATCTCCCTGGGATTGTAAGGACGTGCTATGACTTTAGTTAATGCAGAAAGAGACAAAGCCGTCGGCTTCTCTCACTCCTCTTCTAAGTTCTGCTTTTCTCTACCAGTATTTTGACCTTTGAGTAGAGTGCTCTCAGGTAACAAGATAATGAAAGTACAAGGCCAAGTAGCCTTCTTGACTTTTTGTTAGTATTCTGCCTTTGGTACATCATTATGTCTGCCAAGACATCTGAGTGTTTTATAATATTTTAAATACGACACTCGATTGCTGACTCATAGGCAATTCATTGCTCACCATGAACAGCACATAGCAGATAAGTGAATCACAGCAGAGCTCTAAAGAGCTGTGCTGGGAAAACAGCCCGCCGAAGCTATAGCGTGCAGAATGGACGTTCCTGAAAGAACGGCTAATAGCATATATACTATCCATTTCATTTTTAATAGTGCTCTCAGCATTAGAGACTTGTGTACATCTGTCAACCACTAAAGACTGGCAACTATATTAAGTTATAACCGTCCAGCTGGAAAAAGGAAAGAGACAGAGGGTTTCACAGAAGCAAACCAAACTACATATATTCAGGGAATCTCTGAATCTAGGCTTACTGCTCAATCAAGTTTCTTATTATACTAATATTGTACCACGTGTTTTTTGAACTGAATTAGGATATGTAAGACATTTTATGCAAGTAGATTTTCTATTGAAAATAAAATTAATAGAAATGAGAAATAGTAGTACAAAATAATATTTTAATTATCAAAAAGAAAATACTATAAGTATACTATCACAATAAAGTTTCTTGTGTTTCTGATGATGTCCTATGGAATGTTTATGTGATTAAATTTTAGTATTTTAACTGTTTATGTAATACTGAGTCATTAAAAATTTAATAATATTTACCACTGACTTTAGCAGATATCTTATCCTCACAATCCTATAAAATTTTTAAAATTATTAACATTTGATAAGTGAAAATTTCATTTTCAACAGGTGAGATGAAGTTTTTTATTCAGAATTTAAGTGCAAGTCTTCCTGATATTAAGGACTGTCTTATTTGTATGAAACTACCACATTTTCCAAATCTAATAATATTCAGCTTATTGTCTTTTTTATCTCAATTCTTAAGAGCTACTTTATTTATATGTGTAATAAAATAATATAGTATACTAAGAGGATAATTGCATGTTTGGGTCGTAATAAAAACTGTACTTTATTTCTACTCTGTATTTTATGTTTAAAGTGCTACCATATTTGCTGCAGTAATCACATTTCAGTTCAACTAGTTTTGACTTTCCCAGTCAATTTTGGTTTTGAAGAATTGCATATAGAACTGTACATATGTTACGATAAGGGTGCATTTGAAATGCCCCAGACCCTTCCTTGGAGTTGTATACAGCATTTATTGCCACAGCTACATTTGCCTTGTGTCATTATTGCCACAGCTACATCTGTTGTGTCTACCTACAACATTAGGTAGATTAAATGGATGTTTTGTGACTTATGGATTTTTAATAAATTGATAATTCTACTGATAATATCTCTGAGTTTCAATACTGAGAAACATCCAGTAGTAGTTCCACTCACCATATTTGTAAATATTTCAGTTAAGCTATTTTTTATTCCTACAAGTGCCCATTTTAATTCACTTTAACAGAGAAACTACTTTAGAAATACAGCAAACATCAGAAATTATACATATATTAAAAAATGTAAAAATATGTGTGATAAGCAAAAGATAGAGTAAAAGTATGTATTTATCCAAAACCTTATAAGGTTGTACTTAATCATATCTAGGGCAGTTCAAAACAAATTGTATAACAAAGTAAATAGTCATTTCTGAGTTCTTAGCAAATATTGCATTCTGAGAGTAAAAAATTCACTCACAAAGATGAATTATCTTATACATCATATTAAACCTGATAGAGATGAAATCATTACCTTCATGATCATCAGCAAGATCTCAGATATCCTTTATAATCACTCACACTTTCATATGAAAGATGAATCACAACTATAGCCTAGGATGAAGGAGGGAAGGGGAGGGAGAAGACAAGGGAGGTGGGTGGGTCAATAGAGGGAGGGTTAGTAGGAGGACCCACCCGTGGAGCATATTGCAAGCACAAGCTGGATCTATCAGGTGTAGAACACAAATGCCTTAACCCTGTAATTGGGTAAATGAGGTGAAGGCTATGTTAATTAGTAGGATGGAAGCACTCCAATTTGTACAAATAATAAACACATTGAATCTCACAATGGCATAAATGTATTCATGATCTATGTACAAATGACTTAATAAAAAAAAAGAACCATATCACAGAAGATCATACCATTCACACTGTAAAGAAAGCATATTAAAAATCTAAAAACAAAAATGTTTAGTTTTAACCTTATTATTATTATTATTTTCACAAAAATAAAATTATTTCCTGTTCCAAAAGATAAAAAGTTCTCAGACATCCTTCCATATTCAAAAGTACTTAAAAATGAAATTTGTTGGCCAGGTGTAACTGATGGTGGCTGATGCCTGTAATCCTAGCACTCTGGTAGGCTGAAGCCAAGTGGATTGCCTGAGCACCAGGGTTCGAGACCAGCCTGAGCCAGAGCAAGACCTCATCTCTAAAAAAAAAAAAGAACAACAACAACAAGAAAACTTCAAACTAACACAATTAGATATAAAATTCAAGAAAAAAATAAAATAAAATTTATTTATGAACCATAATAGGTACATGCTTTTTTTTTTTTCCAGGATGCTATAACAAAAATATCTTTAAATACCTTATACTGAGTAATTTATAAACAAAAGAATTTCATTGCACACCTTTGGAGGCTGGGAAGTTCAAAATCTATGAGCCAGCAGATTTGGCATCTGAGAAGACTCAGATGGAGCCTTGCTGCAGCATCCTCTTCCAGCAGAAGGGCCAAGAGGCCAAGTAGTCTACTCAGGCCAATCATATAAGGGGCACAGATCGCATCAGGGCAGAACGGTCCTCATGATTTAATCACTTTCCCAAGAAGGAGGGTGGTGAGGAGACCCCACTTCTTTATATTGTCGCATTGAGAATAGGGTTCAGCATAGGAATTTTGGGGGAACATAAACATTCAGGTCATAGCAATATGTTAGAACAAAAGACAATCTCATGAAAAAGTAAAGAAAAAAAATGGGGACTAGAAAAGAATCCAGGAGACTTTTCCAGGGGTTAATGAGGGCATAGTTCAGGTTGAAAAACAATGAGCAAAGACTTGTCAATAAGCGATAGACAAAATAGTTCAGATAGAATTTTGAAACTGTGCTTCAGTATGGAAAGAAAGATACATTAAATGCTAGAATTTCAGAAATTGAAGAAAGTAGGAAAAGAATAGCTCATTTATGTAACAGTCCAAAAGGTTAATTACTGTGCTGAATGGAGTTGTCATCTTGTCAAGATATATTTGAAATCAACCATGTTGAAGACTGTACTTTATAAAGAATGAACTTTAGTTCTTACAAGAACAGGGTCTTCTTGAAGGAAATGATCCAATGCTTTTCAATAAATGGGGACTATAAGTGGAGAAAACATAAAGTGAGCTTATCTTGCAGTGCAATTGGAGGGAAATAAAACAAAGAAATACAAAACAAAACAAAATGACAGCTAGTTTATAAGGAAATTAAGAACTACAGACCACAGACCCTTATTTCCAGAGTATTGAAGAATCCTAAACCTTCAGTAACTTCTTCTGTTATTAGTATCAGTGCTTGTACAGATAAATAGAATTATACTTTAAATGGAAAAACATATATTACTCAAAAGTTATATGTTCTTGGTTTTTGTTGTTGCAGTTTTCTGTGCCAAGGTCAGGTTTGAACCTGCCACCTCCAGCACATGGGGCTGGCGCCCTACTACTTGAGCCATAGGCACTACCTGTTTTTGTTTCCAATAAGGTTAACTAGCAAGATGTGAGAGAAGCGTATTCCACATTCATCCAGTTTGGAGTGGATTAAGAGAAGAATACATAGAATGCTATGAATAGGGTGGAGGGGATATCACCTGCTCAGAAAAAAGGCCAGACAATAAGACAGATTGAGGACAGAGACATGCTTAAGCAAGAAAGATGAGGAGAATGGGGGAGAGTTAAGATGGGAGGGAATATGCAGAATAGACTACACCTTAGTGAACAAGGTGAAGACAGGTGGAACAGGCGAGGCTGAGACTTTTTCTCTTGAAATGCTAATTGAAATCATACCAGTAGTGTAAAGCAGCCAGAAATCCACATCAGATTGCACATGAGAACACAGCATCCATTCCTAAGGGAATCCTTACACAAAATATTTTGAAAGCTTTTTATCATGACAAGATCTTCAAGCATCTTGTCCCTCTCTTGCAACATAGTCACATGTCAACACTCTGTTTCAAACCTTAAATTTCAACAATACCAACTAGTAGCTCAGTTACTACCTACTAACTACTTTCTGGCTATAGCCCTTCAATTATGCTTTTTGTTATGAGGACATTAGTAAATATTATCTAAGTCTAGTTAATATTTTTAATGAAATAAATCTGACTTCTACACACACATACATGGCACATATTCTGATTTCTGTTTTTTGTATCAGTTTTTTCCAGAAATTTTCACATATATTTTCTCATAGAACCTGTGCTATTCATTTGAATGGCACAAATGGCTATTTATTCAAAAATATCAGATCTAACATCCTTAAGTTATGCTTAATGTCAAATATTCTCAGTCTCTGCCAGTCCTAGTGTCTGTTTTTCTAAAATGTGGTTGTATGCATGCAACCCTAAATTACAGTGCAGGATAAAAGATTCTTGTGTTAATGGGCAATAGGGAGAATGGAAATTCAGTCCATGTGCCTTGTGTTATAAAACAGAAATGGGAAGTGAATAGTCACGTTCTACATACTTTTGGAATTACTGAACCTTTCTCCTGAATCCTGCCTTGTTCTTCAGTCTGTAAAGGTGGAGGTCGAAAACTATGTTTAAACTTTCAAATCAACTTTTCAGAGATTCTATTTCTCTGCATAATTGTTGCCAATCTTCTTCAGCTGTGGTCTTGATAGCGCCTTTGTCCCTTTAGTCATGTTTCAACAATGCATCAAAGCATATCTGTCACCGTGGACCAAATTGTGCACACTGGGGTCTTTGCAGGAGACACTAGCTTCTTCATCATATCACTTCATTCACCAGCTATTGAGGCTATGATAAGTAGCTATTAGGCTCAATAAAGCTTAGACTCTTCACTTAAAAATCTTGTAGAATAATTAACATGAAGATAGATTTTATACTAATTATTCACCAATTTCATAACTTATCTTTCAAATTAGTCTATGTCAGTATTAATTTTCTTTATTTCTTTTTTTTTTTGTAGCAGTTTGACCAGGGCCAGGTTTGAACCCACCACCCTAGGTATATGGGGCCAGCTCCCTACTCTTTAAGCCACAGGTGCCACCCAAGCATTAATTTTCAATACCCGAATCAATACTCAGGTGCATTCATAATCATTTGTGGACAGAGTTGAATTTGAACAGTTCTCTCATACTGTGAACAGCAACTATCAAACTATGAAGACAAGTGTCCTTTTTATAGTCTACTTGGTGCACCATTTGTTGCATTGTTTTCCCTTTTTTTGGTGATTTCATTATTTAAAATGGCCCCCAAGAATAGTGATAAAGTGCTATCTAGTATCTTATCCATAGGAAGGCTGTGAGGCACCCACCAGAGAAAATTCATGTATTATATAGACATCTTTCAGGCATGAGTTTAATGAATCAATAACATTGTACATACAAAAAAAGGAAGAGAACAATTGCCAATCTGTATATGTCCCTGCTCCAGAAAGTGCTAAAATAACATCTGTAGTGCATGACAAATCTATTGAAAAGACAGAAAAGTGGAACATTTTTTTGATTCATGAGACGATAACTGATTTTTGAAAAAGCACAGTGGAAAGCATTATTGTAAGGCTGAAAACCAAAGTAATTTATGGTCAGGTTATACAGGGTCAAGAAAATGTTACACCCTTCTTGAACAGCACTGGCTGGGTTACATGTGTCAAAATGAAATCCAGTGTGAACAATGGCAGTTGAGACAGGTGCTCAGATCAGGAGGCTATGGAAGAAGTTTTAAAATACCTGCTAAGGGTTATGCAGGAAATAGGTAAGGTGGAAGAATAGTTTTCAATGTGGATGCAAGTAGCTTTTTGGTAATGATATTGGCAAAAGAATCTGTGTAATATGAGTATTTGGTTGATCAAAATGTGTGACTTTTGCAGGAACTCATCCTATACTTCCCCCTGGGGCAGTGTTTCAGTATTTGCTAATTCAATGTTCATGGTTATCTTATAAAACATGGCTAATGAAAATAACATGATTTTACTGTATACATACACCACATATATATATGTGTATGTTTATACACGTATAGAAAATAGATAATGTAGGAATATGCTAAGTGGAAAAATATAAGGAACCATACATATTTGGAGCAAATGAAAGGAATACTTAGCTACTTTTGTTAATTGTTTTTGTACAACTTAGTTAATATTTGGGATGAGCCAAATCCTCTTCAAGGTCAAGAAATACTGAAATGATCAAAAGAGAATTTTCTAGCCCTAAGCAATTTGCTTTTTAATTCAGAAAAAATGCAATCATCTATGAAACAAGTAGAAAACAAGGTGGTAACCAATAGCTATATCCTTCAGTGAATGAACGCAAACTAATAACTAGAGCTGTGCTATATAGATAATCACCAAAGAACTCTTGAAGGAGGTCATATACCAACCAACATATAAAATATTTGAATTTAGCCATGTGAAAAATCTACCATTAAAAATAACCTTGCCTATATGAGATTTGCACATTTTTTTGTAAAAACATATTGCCAACTTAGAAATGAATATTTGAAGTTGAAGTTGATGCATATTGAAATAAGAGCTGATAACTAAAGATTTAAGAAAATGAAAATGCAAAAACAAAGTATCTTTCAATTAAATTTTGTCCATAAGAATAATGAAACAATTGCATGATACATTGGAAAACTGTACTTAATTTCTGATAGAGATCTGCATATTTTACGTTCGTAAAATAGTTGGCTATAATCATTGTAGAAACAGCTTGTCTAGAATTGCCAGCAGTTCCACTTCTGATCCACACCAGAAACAGGAAATAAAAAGACATGCAAAGAGAAAAAAATAATGGAAAAAGTTAACCAAACTTCGAGGCTTTCACATTTGATTTAGGTCAACCATCAATTTTAGATGAATACTTGAATCACAATTCATCTAAATTAGGTCATCCATCCCTGGTGACATATGTATTTCAGAAATTACATTGACTTTCCAGTCATTGAAAATATTTCTATTAAACTTTGGAAGAGTTTCAAATAATTAAATATCTAACTTCTATTTTAGATAAGAATTACAAGACTCTACTTCAGAAGATTTTAGAAAAAAAATTAAGTTATCTGAACTTACTCCAGAGCACAGGGTGTCCATAAAGTTCGTGTGTGATTTACTGTTAAACTATTTTAAATTGCACATGAACTTTATGTTCAACTGAGTAATATTTTTTGATCACAAAATTAAATGGAACTAACCTTAAACTGTATTATGTATACTACATTAAATTACATTTATCAGGATCTTATTTCATAGCAAGCTAAGCTGTAAGGTAAACCAAATGTTTCCTTTGACCATTCTTTAAAAATGGTGAAGCTCTGTGAGGACAATGCATTGTGATGACTCTAAGCAAGGATACTCAGCAGGAGGCCCCGCCCCCGGGTTTTTCTCCCACCCCCACTAACACAGGAGAGAAAATATAGCCTGTCCATTTGGTAAATTTAGGAGACAAAACTGAGAGCATCCCTTCCTTACTTCACCGGTGAGGTCTGTTCAGCTGTACACTATGGGACAGATACAAGGGTGAGGCATGGTTGGGAAGAAGCTTATAGCCCTGTGGCTCATGCCTGTAATCCTGGCCCTTTGGGAGGCCAAGGTAGGTGCGTTTCCTGAGCTCAGCCGCCAGCTTGAGACCAACCTGACCCAGAGTGAGACCCTCTCAGCGAAAAATAGAAAAAGTAGGTCAGGTGGGGGCTGGATGCCTGTAGTCTCAGTTTCTTGGGAGGCTGAGGCAAAAGGATCACTTGAGCCCAAGAGTTTGAGGTTGAAAAAAAAAAAAGCAGGAAAAAAAAGAGAAACCTGTAACTGACCAGTCCCATCTCTGATTGGGTGTGAGAGCTTCTCTATTTCACAAAGGGTGTTCTATAAAGCCTAACTTACTTTATAAATACAACCATGTCTTCCAAAGCTGCCATCTTGATCCTGTTTTGTACTTCCTATGCCTTATTTCTCAAATGGTTCTGGATTAAAAATGGAAAGAACAGACATTACAGACATTATTAATTGAAATTTAAACTCTCAGAACTAGAAAATGTTTTGGAAATGGAGCTGAATTCCACTCTCAGCTCTGCCTTGCTTAGAGTGGGGAACTCAATTATATGTTCAAAATCTATGTTTTAAGTACAAAACAAAAATATGTCTGGTGACTTTGCAAGACATTCATGAGTGATGAAGAGAATGGAGATATTGGACACACACACAAAATAAAGAATATTCTAAGGAAATGTTCATTATTAATGTATCATTTTAATTTTATATTGATACTCTAAAATTCAAACTTAATTAAAAGTTATTATGCAGTTAAGGACTTTTTTAAGTCCGGATGATGGTAATTGGTTTTCTCCACTGTCACACTCATCCTTAACTAATTTTGTTAGGGTCTTAAGAAAATTTATTACTGTTACATTAAGAAACATATAAATTAATAAATTCCATTTCAGTTTATTTTATGGAATCATCATAAAATCCAATTTGTTTCAAGTAGATTTAAAATGTTAGGCACTCAACTCAACCATCAAAGAAAAAATAAACTTTTATGCTTTCTTGACAGCAGTCTTGACATAAGAATTTCCTCTCCATCCTTTTGTCCTTTCTTCAACCAGAACAACCAAATCGTGAACATTTTGAGATATTTCTCACAATACCATTGGCTCTGGTTCCAACAAAGAAAACATTGTACAAAGGACAATTTGAGTTTTTCTCACTATGAATTAATTACTATACTTCTGATTTCTAAAGTAGACATGAAGAAGAGATTTCACAATTGGAGTGAATGGACAAAGTGTATTACTTGGCTCTGGACCATATGGCATAGCAGGGAAAATAGAGGTTTATTAGAAACCCTGGCTGGTGGGGAACCTGAAGCCTTGAGGTCACATGTTGCTTCCTGGAACCCTGACTATGACCTTTGAACTGAATCCAAATTTTAGAGAACAAATATATATTTTTAAAGGGATGCAGGTGAAAATTATGAAGCTTTTCTTCCTGGCTTTGGTGTTTTAAAAAGAACAATCTTGAAATCAGAAGGCCATGGGTCCCCACCCCTGCCCCACGGCTAGGTTCTTCAGGCCTTATTTTCTTTATCTATAAAATAAGACCTTGAGTCAAATGATGGACTGATACAATCCTGGTTTTTGATTCAATGCTAAATTGGTGTGGTCTATCTGTCATATGAATAGCAAGTTAAGGAGCAAGTTTTGAAGCATTCTCTGGGCATCATGTCTCTTTTATCTGATTGAACATATGAGAAGGGTTTCAGTGTTTTGACAGGTGCCAAAAAATTTCAAAATCTTTAGACACATCTATATTAAATAATAAGCCACAAAGTTAACCTCAAATATGTTGTATTTTATAATGAGTGGAACTATTTTCTTCCGCACACCAGTGCAAAATCAGGTTTCCATAACAAATGTCACGACCAAACTATTTTAAATCCATCATATCTGCTAATTAACTACTAGATAAAGACAACCACTTTGGTTTCAGCATTGAAGACTCTGTTTATTCTGGACTATGTATATGCATTTCCTCTCTTTCCTGAATGAACAATGTGCTCCAGAAATATGATTTTCAAAGAATCATGATCTGAATGTCCTTGGAATTTATTTCCTTCATTCTTCCTTGTATGTCTTCCTTGCGTTGAGAAATGACCTTCTCTTCAACTAAACTTCTTCACAAACTGAGATCCTTTTCCTTTGTTGAATCTTTTCTTGACCATTCCTGCATTTATTTAACCAATAGTCTTTATTGTATAATTATCATAATTGGTATCTAAATACACGTATTTTCTTGTCTCTGCCCCTTTCTCTGTTATTCTATCTCTCTCTCTCTGTCACCTCATCATTAAGATTATGAATTCTGGGCTCGGCGCCTATGGCTCAACGAGCTAAGGCACCAGCCACATACACCTGAGCTGGCCGGTTCGAATCCAGCCTGGGCCTGCCAAACAACAATGCCGGCTGTAACCAAAACTTGGCCAGGTGTTGTGGCGGGTGCCTGTAGTCCCAGCTACTTGGGAGGCAGAGGCAGGAGACTCGTTCGAGCCCAGGAATTGGAGGTTGCTGTGAGCTATGATGCCACAGCACTCTATCCAGGGTGACAGCGTGAGGCTCTGTCTCAAAAAAAAAAAAGAGATTATGAATTCTGGTAAAGGGGAACCATCTTTTAAACCACTTTTAGTTTCAGATGAACCTATTTCAGAATTATAGTTCACAGATTTTTTTCTGAAATCATGAAAATGTCAAAATGAAGCTCTGCCTTCTCATATTTAAAATGAAAAAAATGCATTTTGCAATGATGAGGAAAGAAACAAAATATTAAAATATTCTGATATGCTATATTCTTAGACAATAAAAATTTAAATTAAGTCTATGATTATTAGGATGCTAATTTCAATGATGTTTCTCGCAACAGAAAACTCAGTCTAGTATTTAGAAAGGTAAACTCTAGATTATAAATCCTAACCTTATTTCTTCTTACAGTTTACATCAATAGATGGCTTTAAAATATAAATTCAGGGCGGCTCCTGTGGCTCAGCGAGTAGGGCGCCGGCCCCATATACCGAAGGTGGCGGGTTCAAGCCCAGCCTCGGCCGAACTGCAAAAACAAAAAAATAGCCAGGTGCTGTGGTGGGCGCCTGTAGTCCCAGTTACTTGGGAGGCTGAGGCAAGAGAATCGCTTAAGCCCAAGAGCTGGAGGTTGCTGTGAGCAGTGTGACGCCACGGCACTCTACCCAGGGCGATAAAGTGAGACTCTGTCTCTA
>CAUYON010019758.1:0-59361 GCA_963573935.1 Arctocebus calabarensis | reverse complement strand
CACCTGGATAGAGAGCTATGGCATCACAGCTCACAGCAACCTCCAATTCCTGGGCTCAAGCGAGTCTCCTGCCTCTGCCTCCTAAGTAGCTGGGACCACAGGCGCCCGCCACAACGCCCGGCCATTTTTTGGTTGCAGCCGTCATTGTTGTTTGGCGGGCCCGGGGGCTGGATTCGAACCTGCCAGCTCAGGTGTACGTGGCTGGCGCCTTAACCCGTTGAGCCACGGGCGCTGAGGCAAGTTCATTTTATTTTTGTTTCTACATAGCTCAGACTCCACACCACCCTCCCCATCTCTTTTGCTTACTGTTGCAATACTTTCACAGCTGGCTTTCCTGACTTTGGTTTTTCCGCCCCATCTCGGATCTATTCCCCATGCTGCTACAGACAGACTTTTCTAAAAAGGAAATACAATCATACTTCTTCTTTGTTTAAAGCTCTCTGCCGCGGCTGCAAGGTCAGGCGCACAGCTCCTTGCCTGATGCCCAAGTCCCCCCATTATCTGACCGTGCTCACATACAAGCTGATTTCTTGCTGGTCCCCTGCACACCTCCCCATGCTCCAGCTGAACTGAGCTGCTTGCCTTTAGGAACAGACTGTGCTCTCTAGGGCGCTCATATCTTTACATATGCTGTTCCTCTGCTTGGGATGGTTTTCTCTGGAAAGTCTTTTATTATTGTGAATGAGGGCATCATAAGGCCTAGATACGATCTTACCTCAGTGATACCCCCCATACAGTGTGAGTGGGAAGGGACTAGATCTCACAGTTCTTTTTCTTTCTTTCTTTTTGTTTTTTGTAGAGACAGAGTCTCACTTTATCGCCCTTGGTAGAGTGCCATGATGTCACACAACTCACAGCAACCTCCAGCTCCTGGGTTTAGGCGGTTCTCTTGCCTCAGCCTCCCGAGTAGCTGGGACTACAGGCGCCCACCACAACGTCCGGCTATTTTTCTGTTTTGCAGTTCGACCGAGGCCAGGCTTGAACCCGCCACCTTCAGTATATGGGGCCGGCGCCCTATTCGATGAGCCACAGGCGCCGCCCACCTCACAGTTTTCTTTTGCTTCTTTAATTATGCAGTAATCGGAACAGATAGGCACTCAAAAACTTGATAAGCAATAACTCATTTACTGAATTACATGCCCCCAGGAAGGTGCTGGATTCTGTAGGTAAACACAAACTTCTAGGACTTCTCTCATGTGACTGACATGAGAGAATGGAATATGAATAAACTTTACTAGCACAAACACACACATATACACACACACAAAGCAATCTAAACTTCCTTAAGAACTATGTACATATTATATTATCAAACTGACTTTAGGTTTAATAACTGTTTCTATAAATTTCAAATTCTTAAATAATTACCAGAAAAGAACTTCAGAACCCATGTAAAATAACATCACCTAGATACACAGTTTAAAATAGTAAAACTCTGGGAAATGAGCAAATGTGGAACCTCAGTCTTATGTAATAAAATGCCATTGCTTTTAAATGAACAAAGTATCTTTGAAAGCATGCTATAATTGCTTTATGAGCACATTTGGGACTAAAATATGCTCATTCTTAACATTATCTCAAAAAAGTAGGGCCTATGTCCTGTAAGTATAGTGTTAATGCATTTTAAGACATGTGTTTTAGAAAACTGTCTTTTCAGACCTTTCACAGTGGCTCACACCTATAATCTTGCACTCTGGGAAGGCAAGGAGGGTGGATTTCCTGAGCTCAGTAATTCAAGAGCAAGACCAAGACCCTGTTTCTAAAAATAGCCCTGGCATTGTGGCAAGCAACTGTAGTCCCAGTTACTTGAGAGGCTGAGGCAAGAGGATAGCTTGAGACCAAGAGTTTGAAGTTGGGACTTTACCTAGCAAATGGAATCAATGTTTAAAAAAAAAAAAAAAGAGTTTGAGGCATTCCACCCCTGGGTGACTGAGTGAGAGTCTGTCACGAAAGAAAGAAAGAAAGGAAGGAAGGAAGGAAGGAAGGAAGGAAGGAAGGAAGGAAGGAAGGAAGGAAGGAAGGAAGGAAGGAAGGAAGGAAGAAAACTGTCTTCTGAGAACATCTGGGTAAATTCTTATGCATTTACATTCAATTATTAGCCAAAATTAGAGATAGTCTATAATATGCCCCTGAAATTGGTTATTAATGAATTAAACTGACTCTATTCACTCAATGAATTACTTATAGGGCACCAAACTGAGTTAGGCATATTGCAAGATGGTTGGCATAAAGTAGTAAACAAAACAAACTAAATTAAGTCCCTGATCTCGTGGAATTTATCTTCTGGTGGGGAACAGAAGAAAATAAAATCAGATTATAATAAGTACTTTGAAGCAAATGTAAGAAGGTAAGGAGGCAGAGAGTGAATGGGGAAGGGAATGCTATTTAGATAGTAGCATCAGGGAAGACTTATTATTTATTATTTTTTAATTTATTATTTATCTTTTTAGAGATGGATTTTTTGTTATGTTACTCAGGCTGGCTTCTAACTCTTAGGCTCAATCTATCCTCCCAACTTAGCCTCCTGAGGAGCTGGGATGACAAGAGGATGCCACTGTGCCCAGCAAGACTTCTTTGAAAGTAACATCTGACCAGACATCTATAGCTATCAAGAAAAAGAGAGGTCTGGACAGGGAATGGAGAATAAGTACAAAGGTCCTGGGTGAAAGATTATTTGCTATCTTGCAAATAAGTTAAAGGAAACAAAAGATCCAGAAATAATGACAGCACAAGGCAGACAGTCAATTGTATTAAGGGAGATGTACGTTAGTGACATTCAGAGAAAGGGAAAACAATTTCTGGCTGAGGAGATCTTTGAGGTAGTATTTCTGGTAGTTTTTCAGTAGGTAGAGATGGCAATTTGATAGTACAAGGGAATAAATCATTAGGATTGTCCTTGGAGATAAGTGAATAATATATTTTGGAAGAAATGTGGAGTAGGAAGAGGTGTAATGGGAGAGAAAACTAAATAAAGATATGTGGGTTGAGAACATGTTGGATTTCAAGTCCCAGCATAAGAACTTCGTATTACACATGATAGAAACTACAGGTTTACTGAAGATTTTCAAATTGGTTTGACTTGTTCAAGACTAAAGAACAACAGTTATAGACTATATAGACTTTATAGGAGGGATGGCTTGTAAATAGACTAGAGGTGGAGACCATGTAGATTGTGGTTAACTACAAACTATGCTAGTGATCCCAGAAGTCAGCATCTGTCTTCTTGTTGTTGTTGTTGTTGTTGTTGTTGTTGTTATTATTATTATTTTGAGACTGAGTCTCAAGCTGTCCCTCTGGGTAGAGCGCTGTGGCATCACAGCTCACAGCAGCCCTAAACTCTTGGGCAAAAGCTATTATCTTGCCTCGGTCTCCCAAGTAGCTGGGACCACAGGCACCTGCCACAATGCCTGGCTATTTTTTTGTTATTGTTGTTGCAGTTGTCATTGTTTTAGCTGATCCAGGCCAGGTTCAAACCCACCAGCCTCAAAGTATGTGCCTGGTGCCCCACCCACTGAGCTATGGGCACCACCTGTCTTGTTACTATTACTAACATCTACCTTTTTTTGTTTGTCCAGGTTGTAATAAAATACTGCCCAGAAGTGGAGCAGGTGGTCTACTTGGCAATGCCACAACTCAACAGATTATTTGGCTTTACCTTTAACTTCTTTTAGAGCAGAAATAGAAGCAGCTATTGCCCCTCTAAACTCTATCTCAGTATATCATTTATATTTAACTCCTTTTAAGTAAAATACATATAATTTATGAGAAAATTTGCAATAAAATTTCATCTAAGCATAATATTTTACTAATAGTTTTTCTTTCTAAGTCCCTTGGAAAAGAAAAAAAAATAATATGTGCTAATCACCTGCTATGTGTCTTTGGGATTTTCCAAAGAATGAATAATATTCTCACTTTTTCTTTATTTCAGAAAACATAATCTTTGATTTTTTTTTTTTACTTAAATAAGTCCTGGAGGAAAAGTCTGCCCACTTATTGACCTTCATGACTGAGCCTACCTGCCACTGCATTGAGGTGTCTAAGAATACAATGTACTATTACTCCCATAGTACTGTTACCCTTTTCCAATATTTTCATTGTCATTTCTGGGAAAGGAAATTTTAACATCGCAATGATTAAGCAACGCATATATATTTCCAAAGTTGATTTCTCTACTTCTCTAGTGATTTCTTTCCCCATTCTCACCCAATAGATTTATTTTCATACCAAGGCTCTTTTGAGCCAGTATTTTCAGAACGTGCTAATACTTTGCATATGTGTTATATTGAGGTCTCCTTCCAAATGGAC
The DNA here is from genome assembly GCA_963573935.1 of Arctocebus calabarensis. Classification (NCBI taxonomy): domain Eukaryota; kingdom Metazoa; phylum Chordata; class Mammalia; order Primates; family Lorisidae; genus Arctocebus; species Arctocebus calabarensis. The sequence goes on along the minus strand of CAUYON010019758.1, from coordinate 55,056 downwards.
AGACGAACAGACACATGTGGGTGAATTTCACAAGGGTTTTTATTTGTATTTGACTTTACTGAGAATTCCAGTATTCATTCCAAACAGTGCTTGACAAGATGAAAGGCAGTAAACTCAAGAATAGTTAATGTCACAACCTAAGTGGGCATGTGATTTTCAATGTTATTTAAATCCAATTTCCTACATTTTTACTGATGACTTCATCACCTGTTCACATATTTAATATTTTCTTTTGTATCTCGTTACCCACGTTTAGGATAATCTTCTATAGGAAAATTAATAGAAGATAGATTTTATAAGGAGGATAGAAGGCAGGGAGGACCTGGAAATTACTCTTAAATCACTAATGACATTAGGGTTATAAATATCATGTATTACAGCAAATTGGCATAATCATTTTTTAGCACTAAGCCCAAATGACCCTGTACACACATGTGCTTGTTGAATCAGAAGAGAAAACATTTCCCCCAAATAATAAACATAGAAACAATACAGAAGTACTAAACTTGTGTGCCAAGTACTTTACATGCATTGTTTTGGATAATGCTTACCACATTCCTACAATGTAGGAACCATTATTATCTCCATTTTGCAGAGTTGGAATGGAAATTTAAGGAGATTAGGCATCATGAACTTAACACATTGACTGCCAATTCAAGTTTCAAACTCAGGCAATCTGATTCTAGAGTCCAGCTTTTACCTGCCCACCGATGAAAGAATAAAATGACAAGCAAATCTTCTCGCTATGTACTTGTTTTGGGAGATCAAATGGTATGGGATGGCTTTATTTTCTTCAGGGGGTTTGATTGGGGCAGTGGAGAAAAATACAAGAGAAATTTTGCTTATGGATTGTGATGAATGCTGTTTGCATGACAATAATTCATTTTGTTAGAACTTATGGGCTTTTTATAAGACTAACTCATAAAAATGAGGTAATAATGCCTAGCTGATAAAGTGTAGCTATGAAAAGAATTTTTTAAAAAACTCACAATGAAACTATTTAAAATTAATCTTATCCTATAAATAGAAAATACTGGAAATGAACAATGTTCAGTTATTATCTTTAGGGTTCTGATATTAACATCAGCAACTGTAGATAGAAAGTAGCTTACACAGCCTTGGAGAGAGCTTAAGAACTCCTACATTGTGTAACTTACAATGGATAACTTTCTATACGCATTCTTATTTCTTTTTCAAAGTTCGATATTTTTAGTTGTCTAAATTATATGCTATATCATATTATCTTCATTATTTAGCTCATGAAAGTTACAAGTATTCAGTAAGGTAATTTTATTGATATTGGAATAGGTACCTATTTCTTAACTTTCCTAGGGAATTCCTGAGAAATTTCCAAAGGCTTTAGGTTGTTGAATTAGATGAACTTGGGCAGGGTAGACATCTTACACAAATTAGATACCTAACTCAGTAGAATGAAATTTCATTTTCTTGGGAGTATTACTGAAATCTACTAGATTTGTCAACATAGTCACCTAAAGGCTACTTTAAAAAAAGATGACAAGATCAACTGAATTCTGAAACTATGTAATGAAATATGGTACTGAATGCTGAAGGAGTATGTCCTATTTAAGATTGTTTTTAAAAATCAGATCAGATACGATGGAACCTTAGATTTCCTACTTACTATTATTAATTAATAGATGAGTAATATTTTAGGGCAACTGTATTGTAAATGTTTGTTTTAAAGTTTTTTTTTCTTTTACCTGATTTTAGAAATTATACATGAGACTGAGAAATAAGAAGCTAGCTCTTAATAGGTAAGAAAAAACCATTTCTCTATATATGTTACTTATTTTTCACAGTGATTTTCTATCCGTGAATTTTTCTTTCTTTGTTATGATTATTACACGTGGCCATCAATTAATTTAGTGGTTCTGCTGGCAGGATCTGTCTCCCAACTCTCTGGCACCGAAAAATTCACAGAGAAGCTAGGAGGAGGTGGGTACGTGTAAACAAAGTGCTGTATGAGTCATACCCTTTGCAAAAGCCAACAAGATTAGCTGTGATGAATTCTTAAAAATCACCTCTCCAGCGGCAGAAGATGTGGGCGCAGCTAGGAGGGAGAGGCCAGAGGCGGTGGCGCCGCGTCTGCACTGCTCCCCCAAAGGGGCTTCAGCCAACGCTTCGACTGGGAGAAGGCGCTGCCTGTACTGGAGGAATCAGGAAAGGGGAGGGTCTGGTGGCCAGAGAGCTACCACAAGCAATAGATGAAGAGGCACAGGGAAAGGCTGCTGTCGCCAACTCGGCGCTCTCGGTCACCAAGGCGAAACGCCTGGAAGGGGAGCGTAGTAACGACGCGGAGAAACTCAGCGCGTCGGAGGCCTGGCGGCTCAGCGGCGGCGCCGCTTCTCTCCCACGCTCTCGGAGCGGCTTGGCGAACGTCACTCGTGACGCCCCGGGCCCTGCACCCCGCCGGCTGCCGCGGGCGCTGCGGGAGGAGTGCGGGGAGGGGGCGGAACTTGGAGAAGGCGGGACCGCCACCTCTGCCCCGCCGGACTCGCGCCCGAGGCCCACCCCCACCACGACCGTGGCTTCGACCCGGGGGAGGGCGCTGGGCAGGGGAGGCCGAGCCCAGGCTGGCGGGGAGGGACAGGCAGGGGAGGAAACCGTGGCTCTGAGGGGGCAGGACGAGGTCTGGAGGATGGGTCTGGCTTGACTCAGTCTCCTGCACCCGGCAACGCCGCGGAGAGCGGGGTGGGGGGAGGGAGGCTGCTGTGTGCGCGCGTGTGCGTGTGTGTGCGTGTCTACAGGTAGCAACGGCGGCGGCAGCGGCGGGCACCGGAGCAGGGGACGCCTCTGCAGCCACCTCCCCGCCTATGATTTTCGGAGGCGATTGCTCACTCAGCCAAGGATCTGTAGCTTCGGGAGATCTCGTCCTCTTCATTTCCACGATCATAGGTGTCTTCCAGTTTCGAGTGTGTGTTTCGGGTATTTTATTTTTAATTTTTTTCTTCTCCCTTTAAATCTTCTTGGGAATTCTGCATATTGAAGCAGGTGGCTCCGGGCACGAAATCTTCGGATACATTCGGCTTGCCAAGTTTTGCTCTTCCCCATCCCCTCCCGCTTTCAGAAGCATCTGTGGTGCTTTTCTTTTTGGATTCACACGCAGAGGACGCCTGTGTGTTTACATGCCGGCCGCATACATATAAATACACACTCGCGTGCCCGGGCGCCCGGTCTGCGGCTCTGCTCTCGCGGAAGCGGAATGTGTTGGAGCCCATGGAGAACGAGCACAGTATTAACATTCTTTTCAGCCTGTTTTTGAAAAAGGGGAGGGAGCGTGGAGGATTGTTTAACAGTCAGCCATCGTTTGGCTGCACACTAAACACCGCGAAGTATTTACGGTTGCAGAGCAGGTGCGAGCGGGGCTTAGAGAGAAAGGTAAGAGGGCCACCTGCGTCCGCCCCGCCGGCGTCGGTCTCCGTCCCTGCGGTTGCCGACAACGTCCCACTCCCTGCCTCTCCCTGCCTCCTCCACCTCCCACCCCCCTGCCCTGCACGCTCTGGGTAAACTGAACCCTTTCCCAATGCCGTGGGGCGCTGGGGGAGGGGCGCTGGAAGGTACGGTCTGTTAGCGCGTACACGCTTCTCTCTCCGGTCACTTAACTCAGTTTCCCCATCCTCCTTTTTTTAGTGTGTTTATGAAATAAATTTTATCCTTAAAAAAATGCTACCTAGAAACTGTTCTGAACATCTCTAGGGTGCCAAGACCCCCACTCTAACCTCCGGTGAAAATAAAAGCAATAAAAAATAATGAAGTTTAATGAACTGGGTAGTTTCTTTGGCACTGGGGTTCCTGGAACCTCTCCCCCCCCCCTTTTTTTTTTCCAAAGAAAGATAACCAGCGTACAAAGCTGGTACAAGCTGGGGAGGAGTCCGCGGTGGAGGAAATTCAGCTGCGGTCTTTTCTTAAGGCCAGTTCATTTTACGCGGAGGATAATTTACGGAGTTAAGCAAGACCAAGCTGAGACCAGTGCAGGAAGAAACTACAGGACTCAGTTGCTCTGTCAATGCCTTTACGAGGCGTCCAGTGCCTGCTTAGCTTCCCGGTGCTGGGGATTTTTACGTTTTCAGACCAGACCCTTTGGGAAGAACAGAGAACTTCCCTTATTTTTCTCTCCGCTCCTTCTAACCTCCTTCCCCCCGGGGGCCGCACCTGCCGCCCGGCGGTGTGTTAATCGCTGGTCTCCCCCCGCCCCGTGGGCGTCCTCCCAGCGCTCCGCTCGGTCCCTCTGTCCTTTCTTACGCGGCGTTTGCAGAGCAGATGCGTCTCCTTTTTTCTAGGGCTCACCCTCCCGCCCCACATCTCACCCCCGCGGGTCCCTACTTGCCCCAGGTCTTCTGGGTGCCCCTCCCCACCTCCCCGGCTCCCCGCCGCGAGCTGACCCTTCGATCCCCGGTCCGGGCGGTGGGCTGGCGAGCGGCGCGGGAGAGCGCGCCGGGGCAGCTGGCGCCACGCGCGCGGAGCTGGCGTGCGGAGATGCGGCAGGAAAGGCGAGCTGGGGACAGGCCGAGTGAGCCTGTCGGAGCCGGAGGAACCCGGAGCAAAGGGAGCTGCGGGCGCGCGGGCGCAGTCGCTTCCAAACCTTAGAGCGGCGCCCAGTCCCTGCAGCTTTCACCCGGCACTGTGCCCCGGGACTACAGAGACCAAGAGCTTGAAAATCCACAGAGAGGTACAAAAGAGAGCGAGCCCAGGTTACGAGAAAGCGGGGAGGGTTTCCTGGCGAACACGGAGGCTGGGCAGATGGAGGAACAATGCTTCCTCCCGAAGCAAGCCCGCGCCTGAGCCACGGCGGGCGCCCGGGCTGCCTCCGGCTGCTTCTCGCTCGGGGCCTCCAGCTAGTGCTGGGGGTGGTTCCGCCTCTTAGTTTGACAGGGATGAGAAAGTTGCTCTTCTTCCCCACAACGTGGCCTGCGAAGCGTTTTTCAGAACTGCGTGGTTCAAGTCAAGATGTCACTCCCTAGATCCCCCGCGTTGAGCAACTAACATTACGCATTTGGGGCAATAAACTCTCCGGGGAAGAGAAGGTAGTACAGACGTTCAAAGGTTCTCCACTGACTCCTGCTTGCCTCAACACAATGCCTTGTGAGTAGACATGAAAAACCACCTGCAGTGAATTTCAAAATTTTAGGTTCGTATTTTTGAACTGGGAGTAATTTGTTCCAGAGGAGGTTGTTAGTGTGTCATGGAGATGAGGAATATTGTGTGTCCAATATTTGACTCATTTGAGATTTCTTTTCCCATACCCAGGGCCATAGTGACACATGCAGGACTTGGGAAACATGAATTCAGATGGTTAACCCTGTATCTTTTATTCTGCATTTTTATAGGTGGTTAGTTAATATACTAATTTTTCCTTTTTTATACTGAAACTATAGTAGACTATTTTTGCTTCAATCGAGTTCTTATGCTATACATGAAAATTGGAGTCTTGATGTATTTCTCAAAAGTTAATTCTGCTTTATTATTAATGGGATTACAGACACAAGAATGTCACTGAGGAAAGGTGTGTGTACCAATGTTTGAGTATAAAACCTATCAAATTTCTCAGCTTTCTATCAGTCATTGTAAACTGATAGAACAGTAGCTTTTGGAAATGAGCTCAGAAGCGAGAGCCATTCATGTATTTAAAATATTAAATGTTAAATACAGAAAACCACTAAACTTACTGTGCCCTTGGCAGAGAATGAATCTGAGTCTATTTGCAAGGCCAAGTGATTGAGTGAATGTGGAAGTTAATCATTACTTCGGCCTTCTGATTACATGGTTTGATTAAAAGAAGTAACTGTTCTCTGTAAGCTTGGTATTCCACAGTTAGTCTTCCCAATCCTCTTAACATAAACAGAAATTGAGGGAGTCAGTCTTTCAGCAGACTACCCAGAAGTCCTACAGTGTGTGGTAAGCTTCTTCAGTTCCCTCCTTCCATCCCCAGAGTAGTTTCTCTCAATTTTTTCTTTATTCTCCTGGTGAAAATTTCAATTTGTATTTAGTTATAACGTATTTTCAAATATAAACGTCTAAATTGTTTTGAAGATGAGTGTGGAGTATATGCTGGTGGTAAACTGGTGATGCCACTGGCTCCATATGCAGGCCTTGGAAGGCTTGTTGACCCTAGGTGTCCCTGAGCACGCTCTAAAATCTTTTCTAACTCTGAACTTCTCATATTGTCTTCCACTTACACTATTTCACATGGTTATTCAATGGTCGGATTTATACCTGCTTTCAAATTTTCTTAAATTAGCTACTTAGGGTTTTTTAAAATTAGGATAATTAAGTAGCCAGAACTAGCGAATACAGGTATAAATCAAAGACCTGCGTGGATTTTTAAAAAGTTTCCACATAAATTGTAATGTTATTGACAACTTTTTGTTAAACAATAGTAATACAGATATAGCTACGATTGATAAATATCTCTCTGAGTGAAAGCAAATACTTTTTGACATTTTAACTAGGTTTTCTGTAAATTTTTACACAAAGGAATTGTTTCAGGAATTACCTAAAAAATTTTAATTTGTAGTTGTTTAAGTAAAACACAATTGGAATTAACAGTATTGTTACAAACTGCAACAGCTTAACAACATACTTTTGCCACATTATAAGGATTTTTTTTTTCTTAAGAATGATGCCTGTTTCCATCTTATAAAATTATAAGGAGGAAGATACAATTTTTTTTTTTTTATATTTTAACTATTTTTAAATGGAGTCACCCAAGTCTAGTTCACCAGACTTTTTTTTTTTTTTTTTCTGAAATAGAGGACTGGTCTTGTGGATCTCTTATTAGCAATGGCCCGTGGTTCCTTATAGCCTGTGTGCTGTTGTCCACAACCCTAGCAACATTCAATTTATTCTCCAGCTTCCTTGTTTAGGTTGAAACACCCTCCACTTGGCACTCCTCACCAATTTGCTCTTAGCCATTCACAAGGCCCTCATTATATTCCCAAACACTCATACTATTTTAGGTTTCTGTATTTTGCTAATGCTAAGCTTTCTTCATTATTTCTTCTATACCCCAACTCCTTCCTTAGTTCCACACGTTCACACCACAAGTAGAATAGCATAGCACTTTAGTTCCTGAGAGTGGCTTTGTAAGGAACCCTCCGTCACCCTGCTTTCTTCCTGCGTCCTTCCTGTGGGCTGCCACACAGGTTATTCATACCAGGAGTAGCCCACCTTCTATACTCCTGATGGCTGGCTTCTTCCCAGGGTACTGCCTGGCCAGAGGTCACAGAACATATCCTTTCATTCAGAACGCTAAGCTCCAAGTCTGAACATAATGTAGATCATAAATGAATAATAAATGCATTACTTAGAAAAATATTGGGCTATGAAGTAGCAGAAAACCTGGCTAACAGTGGATTAAACAAATAAGGCTTTATTTATTTCACAAAATAAAAAGTCGAGAGAAGACTATTGCTTAATCAGGCTTCTTCTTTCATACTGTGCAAGTTCTTACTGTCACAAGGTCACTGCTGGGCCTCCAACCTTGTGTTCATTTCAAGGCCCGAAATGGGGGAGGAGAAAAATGTAACAGAGAATTCTAGGTCAGGATTTCTCCGCTTTGGCACTAGGACTGGGTAAGTCATTTGGGGCTACTTAAGTCTCTGACTTAGTTGTGGGGTACATTGTAGGGTGTCTCTATCCACCCAGGGATGCCAGTAGCACCCCACCCCCATGCCTAGGCATGACTACCCAAATCTGTCCAGACATTGCCAAAAGTCTCTGAGGGGACAATTGCCTTAGGTTGAGAACCTTGCTCTGCAATCAGCCGGAAGGAAATTCACCATTTCCTACTCTCTCTTTTTGCTTTGCATCGTGGTGGTGATGAGGATCTTTTTGGGGTTTTGTTTAATAAATAGTGGAGGATGCGTAATGAGATTTAAAAAATGAGGGAGGAAGAGGACGAAACAACCTCTGACACATGCTGTTTTTGTGGTGCAGGAATCCTCCCCACAGCCTTCTCTTCTTATATCCCCCCACACTGTGTCAGATGCCACTTCTAGGCCCCTTCGAGGTGCGAGATAAATTTTTAGTGTGCCATATTGCTTTCTACCTTGAGCAAAATCAGAATCTGCAAGAAAAAGGAGGGGGAAATGAATGGGTTTGAAAACTAGTAGTGTTTCCCAGGATGGCAGAGTAAATGAATATGTAAAATCATCTAAATAATTCAGAAAGGAGAAAAAGTAAAGAAAAACAAGTCATAGACAAACATTTCACATGCCAAATGTGGATAAAATAACTGTGGTGATACTATGATCTTTTTTTCCTTTGGATGAGATTTTATTTAAGAAATAATTGGGCAGAACTGAGACCTCTTGCTCTTCCTCACATTTTCCTTTCTAGAGGGCACCCCGTTTCCTCCAGTTTGTTAAGTAGAGAAATAGGGTTTGCTATTGATGCTTGCAAATTAGATAGCGGTCAGTCATGTGAGAAACTGCAAAGAAGACAAAAATTCACGACTGTTGTTTTAATAGTCCTTCTAAAGCTGGCATTTAGAAATGTATCATGTGCTATCGAGGGGTTAGGTAGAATAATGGTTTCTCGTACAGATGTGTTAGCATGAATTACAGCAACATTAGGCTGGGTTGCTCAACCTAAATTCACCTCCCTATGGTAATGAGCCCTACTGGGTTCCATTACAGGGAAGGGTTCTGCCTTACAAGCATACACGCACATTGCTGTGTGGATGGCCAACAACTGTGTCTGATTACAGCTTTTTCCCTTTTACCCTTGTCTTCTATTCTCTGTAAGTTTGTTGAATGACAATATTTGCTCAATTCTGTAGAATATAGAAACATAAAAGATGATATCTGTTAGGATGCTTTTGCTTATAGGTAACAGAATGGTCAATTAAAAACCCTAACCAAAAATTACATTCATTATTGCACAGAATAAGGATTCTGGAGGTATGCTGATTCAGGGTTAGATAACTCAGCAGTCAAGATGCCCTGCTGTGGTACAACTGCACTCCAAATCTCTTGACTGACCATCTTAGAAAAATAAGATAAACAATGTGGCTATCAAAGAGCCAGACATCACCTCTTCACACAGCCTCACTCAAGGCAAAAAAGAGAAAGCAATCTTTTTCTCGTGGGAATATCTCTTTTTTATTAAGAAAATTGCTTTTCCCAGAGCTATCAGCAAATTTCCCTTTATGCCTGTTTGACTAAAACCATGCCGTATTTCAGTCCTAACTAATGACTGGCAAAGAGACAGTGCATTGTATGGTTGGATTTGATTAGTCATGTCTGGTCCCTGGGGGTCTGGAGAGGCCGGATCTGCTTTCCCTGTGCACAAGGCTGCCTCACACTTAAATTAGAGCTCTGTTGACTGAGTGGAAGGAGGCAGTAGCTGGAACCCAGGGCACCTGACAGAGTGTTCCACAGGAAATGACTGTCCTTCTCAAATCTCTTATAGTATAGGATGCTTGTGTGAAAATTAAATGCCCGAGAAATAATTAGTCTTTGAAGCCATGAATACAGATGATATACACACATATATTTATTAAGATGCATACTTCTGATATGAAATGCATGAGTTCTTGCTGTTGCAGAGTTGGTGGTTTATTGTAATAGTACCTGGAGAATTGGAAAATGTAATAATGTGTTCTTGCATGTCTAAATTAGAAACCCTGCCTTGTCGATTCATACTTATGTCTTCTTATATAGATCACAGTTAAATCAGAACACGTCCTCCCTACCCAACAGGCCGTGTACTCTCACCTATGTTTGCCCCATGATGTCAGCGTCATAATTCAGGGTAGTATGAGGAAGGACTGAAGCCTTTGACCAGTTACTCTCATGTAGGACTTGCTTTCAATTGGGCCCAAATAAAAACTATGGCTGTTTTTGATAAAATTTATTTACTTGGAAGGTCCAGGGGAGGAATCTAATTTTCAGTCCCCTAAGAGTGAGCATTTCTCTCATTGAACATTATGACTTTTTTTTAAACAAGGAAAGCTTTATTCCCATTCTTTTGCCTGACTTCACGTGAACTCAGAGACAATTTTGTGCTCATTTGAAAGCGATGTCCTTGATCATCTTCTTTTACCCTGCTTTATTGTCTGAATCCATTTTGTAACTTTCACTTTGTTTCAAGATTTGATTGTTTTGGGGATTTTTGTCATAAGCTGCTTCCAATTATTTTGTGGAAGGAGGAAGAATATAATAAATACAAATACAAACATATGGGTGCTACCACTCATCACTCAATAAATGTCTTTTTCCTGAATGAATACGTGTTAGCAAAGTCAACACTCTTATATTCCATAAATGCTGAGTTTATGATACGAGAGGTGCAGTAGGTATAATGTGGGGCAGTAGGATTCGAGGAAAGGAGATACCAGTAGTGCTTGAGTGGTTTTGCCAGAGAGACACATTGTAATTTGCAGACAGGTGAGAAACTAAGGCATTGTAGGTGAGGGAAAGTATGAATAAATGGAAATCCTTCCGCTTAGATAGCTTTATGAATAGATACCAATTGTTTCACATTTTTCCCTCTAGTCTTAGAATTTTAATAACCTCATTGCTACACAACAAGTTTTTCTTCAGTTATAAGGGAACAAATAAGCTTAAAACCAGAGCCACAGTGCTAAAGAACCAGGAACTAGGAAGAGAATGAGTTTGTATCTCTCTTTGTTTCAAAGCTACTTTCGTGGTAGACATGGGCTCTCTAATGGGTTCGCCTTCAGCATTTGGAATGTGCTTTCCCAGCATCTCATTATCCTGTGGCCAATGCCCTATTTCCAGGCTCCACACCTCCAAGCTATTTACACCACAGCAACCACCTCTGAACTGTGCTCCTCGCCTACAGGGGAACTGAGTTTTGAATCAAACTTAAAATGATAATTAGTAAGTCCATCTGTGTTTAGGGTCAGAAACAGATGCTTTTCCTTTTTGCGTTAATGGAAGATAAATTTGAAAGGGGAGACATAGTGAAATAGAGTTTAAATAGATCTGCGTTTTAGTGGGCATTCCATCAAGTAGTGGCCATTAGGGAAACATGTTTTCTAAGCATCTAGGTGACCTCTTCCCTCTCGACCTGGGTAGTACCTTGTACTTCAGCAAATCCACTGTAATATGATTGTGATTTACAGCCCTAAGCCTAAGGTACTGCAAGTTCCTGAAGCCTCTTTCAAGGAAGAACATGCTTCACTATATTTAACATACTATATTTTATCAAAACCAAGGAGCATGATTACATGACGCATCATTTTCTATACACTGCAAAAAGAAGGAATGCCTCAACTAAACTCCATGATGCTTTCCTGCCACTTAGAATTTTATTTTATACCACTGTAAAGAACAAGTTTAGACCAAAACAGATGTAGATTTTTATCTACATCAATCCTGTACATGCGTGAAAAGTATAATGTTAACAAAACACACTGGTTTAAGAATGCAGAAGACATTCTGTTCAGAATCTCACTCTTCGGCACTGTTTCTCAACTCAGCCATCCACACAGTTTCCCACACAATTGTCTGTGTGTGCAGGGGATGCCCATTTTTTAAGAGGGCTCCATGATTGTCGTCGGAACTTCATTCCAAGCAGCTGATGCTTTCTGAATGATTCCATGCTTGTGTTTTGTTGATTTTACTAGGATGTGACAACAGAAGATTTTCAGGTGGCCAAGACTCATATTCCTTCCTTAAATTGTCCTGAAATGTCAGGAGTGATGGTTATCTGGTCATGCCAAGAGAGATACAGCCAATTTTTATAGACATGGTCTACGGTAACTAGATCTCTACTCTTGCATGGCGATAAGGAGTTATAAAATGAATATTAATTTCAGAGATGTTAAAGGTATCAGAGTCAATGAAATATGGCAACTCTAATGATACACACCCTCATTTTTAAAACAGCTAATCTAATAATGATAATTCATTAACTAAACTATTTAATTAATCTCCAAGCATTTGGATAAGAATTACTAAATTCTTACGAAAGTGTGATCAGAATATAATTCTATCCTTTTTCATTCTCTACTTGCCTTCCCATTATAGAATATGTACACTGTGGCCAATCTTCCAAAAAGGAAATAAGGAAATAGTGGTGGGATGAGAACAAACAAAACAACGACAACAACAAAACTAGACAAGGAGTCAGAAACCTTTGTTATTACAAGAACAAACTGCTATAACACCTGTCTGTGTCACTGTCTGAAATTCCCTTTACCTCTCTGGACCATGATTTCCACATTTCAAATGTATATAGGACTAATAAAATTACCTGTGTTTTCAGTATATAAAAATCTGTTTTGGCAAAGAATAATCAGAAGTAAAGAATGTTATAATAATATGTTTACATACTCTAAGCTGGTGTTAAATAAAGTAGTACAGAAATGTACCTTAAACTGGTAGGCTTAAATATATAATATAAATTGTATAAGATTTGTTGTATAATGTATAACTTTAATATTTTACATATTTTGGGAGATTTAGTTATGCTATCTTATTTGTTGTTTAAAATAACTATAAGCAGTACAGAAGTTTCAACAGAGCAGTTAGGGCTTCGGAGCTATTCTCCTCAGACATACTGGGTGAGAAAGATTACAAATAGATCAGTGAAATACAGGATGGAAAAGTGGCAAGAGGCAAGTGAACAATGCGTTCTCTACCAAGAACAGAGAAAACTCATACAAGGAGTTAACTACCACTATACGTAAACGTTCTGCTTAGTGTCATCAGTAAAAAGCAAGAGAAAATTGCGGGTAAAAAGGAAGTTTCCTTCTTTAATTTTATTATTACTGAAGTATATACCACTGGTTTAAATATATATGCATATGTGTGTATTTGTGTGTATATGAGTGTGTGTATGTTTCTGTATGTATATGTGTGTGTTTATATTATGTCTGTGTACATGCGTGTGTTTATATGTGTGTGTTTATGTATATATACACACACGAATAAAAGAAAGAGAACTCTCTGGTGGATCAGTCAGATGGTACTATTTGTGGATATATCTCGACAGTTCTTACTGTGCAATTCTGCAGACAACAGTGTTTCTTCCCTGTATTGTATCTGAAAATTGCCACTGCTCTTAAGTGGTCAGAAAGCCGGGCACTTACTTTCTGATGAATAACAAGCTCTCCAGAGGTGCACCTCTCTCCTTTCTCTCATTGTTGCTGTAGTCACCACAGAGAGAACACTGCATTGCTTCGCACCTACCTGCTTTGCTAAAAAAGTGATTTGATTTATAGGGCATGAAGGAAAGAATCCTTTATTTTTTATTTTGGCTAGACATTCTTGATGTTTCAATACAGTTAAAGTATCAGAAAGCATACGATGTAGAGATAATGTTGCTGCAGGTAAGTACGTTTTATTTATTAAATTATTTTATCCTCAACTTGAGTTGATTTTTTCCATAAGAGAAATATTCAAGATGCTGATTTTTTAAGGTAAAGAATATTATCTAATGACCTGGAGTCTTATACCATTAAATAGGGTTCTGAGATTACATTCATATTATAAATATTGTTTCATGAATGAAAGGAAAAAATCACCATTTGTGATCTCATAGGGTCTGTAAAACATACTGTAGAAAGGAATAATTAATTTTCAGGAAGTTCAGTAAATTTCCAGGGGTCTTTTCAGCTAATAAGCTGAAAGGTTCATAGTGGTGTTTAGACAATTATAGGCCCACTTTTTCGGTTTACACTTGGCAACCCAGAAGGCCAGAGGAAATACAGGATTTGCCTGATTTATACAGTCTTCATATAATGCCTTCATGTGTCAGTTTTATTTACAGGACAGTAATACATATACCAGCAATATGTATTCTATTTATAAATTACCATGATTGCATTATTATTAAACATTTAGAAGTACAGGCAATAATTGCCAGAACAGATGGAAAGGATGTTATATTTTCAGGAAGATGTAGTGTAAGAGATGCTACCTGAAGCAGATTTGGTTGGGACTAAACAGAGAAGAGAGAGTGAAGCATTGCTTGAATAAAAGTAACAAAAATTAAGACTAAGACATGTAGGTAATTGGACGTGCTAGAATTTTTCAGGAGTAAACACGCACACACATACATATTGAGAAATGCTCATGCAGAAAAGAAAGAAAGATGCTTATTGAAGTGATGTGTCTTATTCTGTGTTCAGTATTTTAGCTTAGGAGCGTTGTAGATTGGAAATACCAACTAGGTATTTATTCTGAAAAATGGTCCTCAAAAAAATTGGTTCATATTATTTGTGTGAGAAAAAGTTTGTTTCTACTAAAAATAAATTATTTAGAATGGACAATAAAACTGTCTGAGCATGTATCTATTCAGATCACTGGTTTATGCAGAATCCAGTGAGATCCTCTGATTACTTGTCACCAAGGAGGATATTCCTAGCACAAGCCTTCCTAGACGTGGTTTTCTAACCTGAGCGCTCTCTCCCTAGGAAGCACTAGAAACGCTCTGCCTCACAAAACACACCTTCTTCCCAGCCTCTTTTCAACACAGTCCTTCAAGTGTTCCTTTCTGATTTGCTGTTTGTAAGACAAAATGTCCTATTTGTGTAAAGGAGAGAGACTCCACTTATGCGATCTGTCTTTTAACACCTGGCGATCATACTCACCATCGCTTAAAAAAACTGTAACATTTCTAAGGTGTAAGCAGTGCAGTTTCAATTGAAATATATTTTTCTATTTCTATTAAATTGTGCATGAAATCAACATGTCTCCCTGACTCTCCTTGACTCCACTCTGTAAAAAGAGCAGCTTGTTCCGGGAGTCAGTGGCTAGAATAACCAGCACTTGGGGATTAGAGAGGAATCAGGCAGAACACATGGGCATGTTTTCTATAAAACTGCATAAATGTGGTCAGAATTTCTCACAAATAGGTGCTTTACAACTCTGCCAGTCAGAAAGACCCTGGGCCTGGGCCTGGTATTCTGTTTTTGTTTTTGTGTTGAGACAGAGTCTCACTATGTCGCCCTTGGTAGAGTGGTGTGGCATCACAGCTCACAGCAACCTCAAACTCTTGGGTTTAGGTGATTCTCTTGCCTCAGCCTCCAGAGTAGCTGAGATTACAGGTGCCCACCACAATGCCCGGGCTATTTTTGTTGTTGTTGTAGTTCTGTTTTTGAAATATTATTCTCTCCCTGGTCTTCCATAAATTTTCAAAGAAGCTTGAGATTTCACAGAACAGCCTCTCCTCATGGGGGACATTCCCTACCATACAAACCTTAGAAGAAGAAGCGAGTGGAGTGCTTCTGCCATACAGCAAAAAGAAACAATCACTGGAAATAGAATATTAATAGTTTATCCCAGAGTGAGAGAGAGAGAGAAAGTAAAAGAGTATATTTAAGGTTTCAATATCCTTTATTTCTCTTGCTACACTCAAGCTTGCAAAACAGTGGATGCATGTATGTCTGTAAATGTTTCTATCTGACTTAATTGAAAATTATAAGTGAATGGCTGATATGAGAAAGCAACATACAACAATGATTTCTTTTCTTACAACAATGATTCACGTCACATCCACACTACAAATGAGAAAGGGAAAGTACACGTGAACCCCGTTCCTGGCGACTAGCAGCCACCCTGTGCCCAGTATACTTGTTTACTTATCCTCATTTCCTGTTTCCACGCATCCTAATCTCTGTAGGCAGCCAACAACTTCTCTTACATGGCATCCTTTCTGTCTCTAAAACTGGAACCCCAATTCAAACTTTTCCCTTGCTCCTTTGGCCCACTGTAAAGGCCTTCTCACTGCAGATAGCGGCAGCATAAACAGGTTTATGACTGCTTCTCTCCTCCATGTGAAACTTGGCTTCAAAGACGGAAACATAAGATGGGCAGGTATTGATGGGGAAAACCAGGAAGGTCAACTTAAACCAAGACCATTGCCAGTGA
Source organism: Arctocebus calabarensis (assembly GCA_963573935.1). NCBI lineage: Eukaryota > Metazoa > Chordata > Mammalia > Primates > Lorisidae > Arctocebus > Arctocebus calabarensis. The sequence continues at coordinate 39,193 of CAUYON010019758.1, read as the reverse complement.
GAGCAATTCATCTGCTAATTTCATGGCAGATGCTTGACTAGAAGGATGCCATGTGGATCTATGGAGAGATTGAAAGGCAATCCCTGGAGAGAGTGGGAGATGGAATAATTGGGGTGTGGAAAAGGCTGAAAAATATTAGCAAGACTAAGCAAAACAAACATTCTGCTTCATTCTTTAGCAGTACTTGGTAGTAAAATAAGTAAGTTAATATGTTGATTTAGTTTTTCTATCTGTGAAAAATATGCTAGGAATAGACGTAGTATTTTATTTTAATGTCATCCTATCACCAATCTTCTCTAAAACTCCAAAGAAGCAGAGGGCCAAAGTAATGCATCATTGCACTTTGGCTTGGCACGTAAAGTGTTCGAGTGTTGGTAAGGCTGTGATGACCCTGCCTGGGGTGTGTGGGCATAGACACATGTGCCCCTGTCACTTCTGTGAGCACAGACACACATGCGTGTGTCACTACAACCCTGCCTGGGGTGTGTGGGCACAGACACACGTGCTCATGTCGAGGTCAGGGAGGTGCCAGGTGCAGTGAAGCAAATGCTGCCTCATATGGAGGATTCTTCTTTTTCACCTGGAGCTTTTGAAGTTCATATAGTATCCGACATGCCTGTTTTTGCTAATGCAGGGAAGATAAGGCTGTTTTTATTTCACTAGCACATGGACAGAAGTATTAAACATTTAGAAATGGTGAAATTGGCAGCTTTAAAAAAGTCCAAGAACTCGATCAGATTTGGAATGTGAAAACATCTGAGTCATAGGCTTGTTGGGGAGTGAGTGTTTAATAGGCGCCTTTGTAAAATCTCCAAACTAAGCTGTATCATTTTCTATACATGCTTAAATCTCTTAATTACAAAGCAACTTTAATTATACATAAAGTGTGCCCCTTCAATCATGTTTTAATCACACATGAAAAAAATTAAATTTGTCCCAAAGTTATTTTCTGCATTTTAATTCTGATTTTTAAACTCTGTCATATTCTGTACCAAGAAAAAAATTGCGTTAAGCTAATGTTTATGCTTGCACATAATCCCACACTTTCAAGGCAACACTTAAAATATTCAGAAGAGCTTCACAAGAGGGAGCAGTTTAATTCTGGTGTTGACTTAGAGCCATTGTTCTTCACAGTTACTGCCTGGCTGACCGGGGCCACCTATGGTCACCTGTTTTCTCGGTGTACAGAGTGACAGGGGACAGAGGTGTCAGAGAAATATAGCAGGGAGATGTGCTGCCTTTTGGGCAGAAACGAGGACAACATCAACAACGTGGGAGAGTAGATTGCCGTAAACTGACCCTTGTGGCTTTACTCTGCGGTGACTGCCCTAGGAGTCAGGTCATTTCCAGACACAGCCTGAATTTCAAACATTGGCTGTTTGTGCTTAGACATACATTGAAAGAGAGGCCAGCAGAGAAAACTGTGGATCATGGCCAAGAAGGTTGTGCCGGCTTCCCCCACCACGCCGTTCAGCGGTCCAGAGCCTTCCGTAGCTACTTGGAACGGATGTTTTACAATCCTAATTCCTCCCTGATCACTTTTCTGTAGGCCCAGGTCAAGTGGAGCCCTGGGCTGGCCACTGATGGTTGTGGGGAGCCCGACGGGAGTTGGGCTTCAGTCCTCTCCTACATCAGTAATGTTCAGTGACAAGAAGCAGGGCTGGGGGTGTTTGGGCATTTAGTAAACATGACTTTTACTTTTTGCAATTTCCCTTTTCTTTTTTTCTGTTTTTGTGTTTGCTTTCGTGAAGGGACAGCTGGAGGCAGGTAGTTAGTATCTGCCCTTCTCCTTTCCTCCACCCCAGATCTCAGCCCTTATGTAATCTCATTCCTCGGGAATTGTATCCCAGGAGACACTTCTAGTAAAACAGGCCCTGAGGACTCCTACTTGCCTTTCACTCCTAATCTGGGTGACATCTGTAGTTACAGATAAAAAACTAACACTACCGGCAGCACCAGAGGGAGCCACTTGCACAGTTTTGTCATCAGCATCAGCAAAGCTGACAATAAGGCTTGAAATGTAGAAATGCTAAGATTCTATTGTATTTTCTTTAAAAGAATGGCAGAAAAGTAGGTTATCTGTGATATCTGTTAGTAGCAATTCCAAATTATGGGACTGATGCTAACCACTTCATTTCTCCCATTCGAAATATTTGTGAATGGCAATTGCCTGGCTGCAATCCAGAAAGTGAATCCTATTGCAAAATGTAAAATTGTATTGGGAACAAGAGGTATCCTGGCATTGTCCCTTTGCAGAATACTATTAACAAGTTTGTATGTTTGAAACCTATACCAATTTACTGTTTTTGTAATGTTAATCATGCTACCAAAAAGGAAATGAAGAGTGAAGAATAAAACTCTTTGGATACACATGTCAATGGGAGTCTTCTCTCCCTCCCCTCCCCTCCCTTTCCCTTGGCTCCCTTCCCCCTTTCCCTCTACTCCCCTCTCTTTCCCCTCCCTTCCCTTCCTACTTTCCTTTCTCTCCCTCTCCCTCTCTCTTTCTGTCCCGCTCCCCTTCTATCTCTCTGACATAAGCACACATACACCCTGCACACATATTTGCACAGGTAATGTTGTTGCAAAGCATTAGGACCAGGGTTGCTATGAGTATGAATCCCAAAAGGGGGAAGAGAAAGTCAGAACACCAAAGGAAAATAGCAGGCATATGTCTTTAGTAGCATGAACCTTATTCATCAAAAAACAATCTAATACATGTGGTTCTGGGTGAGACTCTCAACTATTAAAATTATTTCAGGAAAATATATTGATTCTCTCTCTTGGAAGAGAGATTTCTTGCTCTTCTCTTGTTTTATCTTGATCATCTGTGACACAAATCATAAAAACATTGGAATGATAGAATTACTGTGGTTCTTCTTTGAACAAAAATGCTGTATTCTTAACACTTGTCAGCCCACTCTCACCCCAGCTTTGATGACATCCTGCCAAAGCATCACAGGTAAATCCTGGGACACACAAGCAGAAGAAAGGATTCTACAGCACAACAGGTTCTCTGTTGGCTGGTCTGATGGTGCTTTGCTGACACGGTGACATTAAGATGTGCAGTGCACCATACTGGCAACAAGGGCTTACATGAGTCCCTTCCACCTAAGAGTCAGTCACTCTCCTCAGGAATGTGCTTGAGTACCAAGGGTTTATGCGGCAGATGCGAAGGAGAAAATAGGAGTAAAGGTCGGGTGAACTCAGCTCTCTGGCAGTGTTCACTTATGTTTTAATAAGAGTTTTTCATTCTTTTCCTGTATTGGCCACCCAGCTAACCTGCTCCCCTCACAGACAAATCAATTACCTTACCCATGTGTGAGGGAAGTGGTTGGGGAAGGCAGTTGGGGGTGCAATGTGACTATGATGAAGTGTCCGTCCGCCATGGGCCTTAAGAATACAAATTTGCCTATGAGGCAAGGAAACACATATCGTTTTGTTCATCTTTCTTTTTTTATTTAGAGATGATGTCTGCCGCCTGGTTAGAGTGCAGTGGTGTGGGCATAGCTCACTGTGCTCTTGCAGGCCTGCGCTCAAGGGATCCCGCTGTCTCCCTCACCTTGGGCATTCCTCTCACCTCAGCCTTCAGAGTACTGGGATTATAATACTTAGCCGCTACACCTGGCCTTTTTATTTTCTGTTTTATCTGGCTATCCACCTTTCTTTTTATTTTAATTTTAAAAATAATATTTTTCACCCTATAGAGAGGGCCCATTCCTGAGGAAAGGATCCACAGCAATTTTCCAACTGCCAGGAATCTTACAGGCATTGATTCCTACTTCTTCTAGGGCCCCCAGATGTTTAGATAAATTCCAGTCTGGGATAACGAGTTGAGTGGGATGCCCTGGACCTAAAGACAGTGGGTGATCCAGTCATCCCATGGGCAAAAGACTTTAAAATCCCTGGGAAGAGAATGAGGGAGAAAGTAGCAGTGCTGTGGTGTGGCAGGCAGCTGATGCAGAAGAGCTCCGCACGGAGAGGGCACCCCAAGTGTGTGCAAGGCAGTTCACACTTAGGTTTTACTGGAGTGTGAGAGAATGTGGGAACTGCACCAGACATCTATGGAGGACAGGGCCATGTGCCAGACCTGAAGTGCTCCTTCTCACACCTCACTGTCTCGAGTTAGTTCTGCAGCAGCACTCTGGTAGTTGTATCACTGGCTTAAGAGAAGGAGGGGATGCCTGAACCTTGATTTGAACACGAGAAAGGAGACATTTGATACACAGCACTCCTGGTAGTATACACAATGCCAGGCAGCAGGCAGGGTGAGTCGAGGGCCTAGGTCCTGCTCAGGAATGATTAAATGGCTTGTCTAACTTGGTCTGGAGGAGCAATCCCATGGAGCTCAGATCTCAGTGGTCTCATGGGGTCTGTGGCCCTTCGTTGCAGTCTTCCAAGAATTACTGCTCTGCTTTGTTTAGCAGAGGTTTGTGGGCTCCAGTTTGCCACTTCAGTTAGGAAATTAGACCTACGTTGTATGATGTACGACCTCTCCACCATCAGTTTTATCTTCCCCACTTTGCTTTCCCATGTAGTTAATAGTAAATCCCTTCAACCTTGAACAGAAGAGGAAGTGTTCATCAGTATCTTGGGGGAGAGAAAGGAGGCAGGACCTGGGAAGTAGTATCTCACTTTGGAAGTCAGATCTGAAGGGGCGGGACCACGAGGGGCAAAGGAGGCGGTGTCCAGAAGGCTCAGCAGGGTGTGGCAGGGTGTGTGTGGAGCCTAAAAAGAGAAATGGGCAACAGATAAGAAATCTGATCTGGGACAGAGCGGTGGGGCAGCCCCAAGATGTCCACCATTGAATAACTCCATCAGAGAAGTCCACCTGAGACCCCTGAACTGAGAAACTGAAAGAGAACTCACAGTGAGATGCAGAAGAGAACAAGGGGTCAAGGCAAGAAGAAGCCTCAAACTGAGCAGAACTTGTCCTCAATCTTCAGTTCAATGTTTATCAAGCAAAATTAGAACATTTGCAGAGTTCCAAAAACCATGTTTATTTTTCATGCTAATTGTGATGAACCATGATTTCAAATACTTAGATTTAACATCCTCCAAATAATTATAGTAACTCAATGGTATGTGGTTAAATTCTGGACCTTCGAGCAGTGCTTTTAGGAAAAACTTCCTTTGTCAAGTGTAAAATAGGTGAAGTTACAGCTCCCTATTATATAGGGAATGCTATTTAAATCTAGGATGGTAGGAAGTGGGTATAATTTAAGGCAAGTGACAGGCATTTTATCTTTCTCTGAACCTTATTTTTTAATCTCTCAACAAATGGTTTAGCAGTATGAAGACAAATGTTACTGGTTCCCAGAAAAAGTAGGGTGGAGAAAAGTTTGATGCAATGCTTAGTGCATTGCTCTTGAAGTTGAATGACTAGAGAAATATTGATGTAGATTAAGTTCTAACTTTGCCCTGTGATGCTGGAGGCTGCCAAACCTGGCTGAGTCTCAGTTGAAAGGTTATGGAGCCAAAGATGAAAGATTATTCCGAGGCATGAGCTGAAAGGAAAATGGAGGCCTGGTTTGTGCAATTAAAAGGGCTTTATTCCACCTGGGTGCAGGTGGGGTAGGATTTTCAATCGGGAAGAAATCCATATGTGAGAAATGGCAAACAGGAGCTTTAAAGGTCAGGAAGGTGGGGGTCAGGACATTCCCTTTCCTGGGTTGGACATCTGCTGTAAGGGTGGGAGTTGGCCCATTTAACTTTCTCAAGTGGGACATCTGGTGGGGTAGGGTAGGGGATTGACCCATTCCCCTGTCTTTGGTGGGACATCCAGTGGGAGAGGGTAGGGGGTTGATTCTTTTAGGTAAGTCCACCCCATTCAGGCAGAGTTTGACCCTATCATTCCAGTCTTTTTGTGTCTGTCATGTGGAGGCAGGATGATGGGCATGACTACTTTGACTACTTCTTGTAGGAGGAGGGGCTCCATGGGCTGCCTGTAAAGAGAATGGGAGGTGGAGGGGAATGGAGTAAAGGGGTGGCATTTACATCAACTCTTGGACTTTTTCAGTCTGAGCTGGTTGGTGTCCAGTAAGACGAGGATATGAGGAGTTGTTTACAGTTGACTGTCTGGTTAATAAATTGAGACATGAGGTGGAGAGTTACTGGTTTGAAACTGAGAAAAAATCATCATTAGTGACACTTACAGACAATAACCAAAGAAGAAGTTGGACAGTGAGAGGCAGGAACCAGCTGGAGTTGCAAAAGATTCCAGCAATCCTGAGAGGACATTACCCATTACCAAGATCTCTGCCTGTTTTTAGAGGATTTGTAAAAGGTGGCAGTGTGAATGAAGTTGCTCCTATGTTTATTAGAAAAGAGAAAAGATTGACTTACCTTGTATAAGCAAAAATACCTAGAGTTCCATTTTCCAGGACAGCGTCCAGGAGGCATTCTGACTTTCGGGGGCTTGTTGGTCTTTTGCAGCTAGGCTCAGGAGGGAATTTCAGCCACGTTCTCAGAGTGTCTGCACCAGCTCTTCAGAAACACCTGAATAACCAGACCTCTGAGGGATGGTCATGGTTTTGGTGTGTGTGGGGGGAGTGGATTTGGGACACTGCTTTGCCCAGAAGCTGGGCTTATATGATCCTAAGGAAGATTTGGGGGGTGATGGTTTGGAATGCCTCATGAAGTTTTAAGAAGTATCCAGGTTTGGGCGGTGCTTGTGGCTCATCGAGTAGGACGCAGGCACCATATACCGAAGGTGGTGGGTTCAAACACGGCCTCAGAAACAGAAAAACAGAAAAAACAAAAACAGAAAAATAGCCGGGCGTTGTGTAGGCGTCTATAGTCCCAACTACTCTGGAGGCTGAGGCAAGAGAATTGCCTAAGCCCAGGAACTGGAGGTTGCTGTGAGCTGTGTGACACCGGGGCAGAGGGCAATAAAGTGAGACTCTGTCTCAAAAAAAAAAAAAAAAAAAAAGAAGAAGTATCCAGGTTTTCTGAATGTCAAAAGCCGATGCTGGAGCTCTGAGTGGCACTGCCACACCTTGAAGGCCAGATCAATGAGATCTCACTGGGAGGTCCGAGGGCCCTGGGGAATTCTGCCATTTTTTTTTCTGCCTTGTGTGGCAGAGGGTGGGTTGGGGGGGATGGGGTATTGTTTAAGGGAAGATATGAATGTGGTGTTAGAGGACAATGAAAGTGGGTGGTTGATGGGAGGCTAGAGATGGAAGAGAGGTATCCCACACAGAGAAAATTCCCAGGTGTTCGGAGAGGGAGAATGGAGGGATTTCAGCAGGGAGGTTGGAGGGCAGCAGCAGGGACTGTGGAAGGGCCTCAGGAGAAGCCCATGTTATCCATGCCAGGAGAAGCTGAGAGGGTTCACAGGAGGAACACAGGGAAGGAGTGCTTCAGAGTATAAGAAATGCCTGGATATAAGCAACCTCTGACCATTTGCCTGACTTTTGACAGTATTTGTTGAGATCAGTGAGAATTGAGAGATGGAAGGTACCATGTTGAGGCCACTGCAAGCCACTGTCAAGCTTATACATAGGCCAAACAGTATTACAGAAAAAAGTGAGATGTTTTGGTTTGAGGTCAGGATAGAGCTGTAGAGGCTTGAGATTAGTCAAAAGGCAGTTTAGAGGTGAAAAGGGGGGGAATCTGTGACTCTGGAGGTAAAAGACAGCTTAGAGGTGAGCAAGGGGAAATCAGCACCAAATGAAAAGCTATGGAGCCAAAGATGAAAGATTATTCCAAGGCATGAGATTAAAGGAAAATGGAGTTTCCATTTGTGCAATTAAAATGGCTTCATTCTACCTGCGTACTGGTGGGGTAGGATTTCCAACCGGGAAGAAATCCACTCGTTAGCAATGGCAAATAGGGGTTTTAAAGGTCAGGAAGGTGGGGGTTGGCCCATTTAGCTTTCCCGGGTGGGACATGTGGTGGGGGACAGTAGGGGGCTGACCCATTCACCTTTCTTAGGTGGGACATCTGGTGGGAGAGGGTAGGGGGTTGATACTTTTAGGCAGGTCCACCCTATTTGGTGGTGGGGGTTGATCCTAACCTCAGTGGTTTCACCTTCAAAATGGGAAAGACAACATAATCTTGTCTGTTCATAGAGTAGTTGCAAAGATCAAGTGGTCACAGTCTGAAAAGGCATTTATGTACTATTAAGCTCTACATGAACAGGATATGGTTGAGTATAGCAGAACAAAAGGTAGAGTCAGAAAGGGGCAGGTTTAGTGCATAAACCTTATAGTTGGAGGAAGCTGCATGTAAATGCCAGCTCTGTCAATCAAGCTATTTGGCTTCTCTATGCCTCAATTTCTGTATTTGTAAAGGAAGATAAGGATAGCAGTAACTTTGGAACATTGCATGGTGTAAAGGATGATATACATACAGTGCCTGGCACAGAGCCTAACCAACAATAATCAGCATGCATTGTTAGAGCGAGTATTAGTTGTCAGCAGGAATGATCATGATTATTGAGCTTGTTTTTCTTGGGAATGATAAAACCATACTTCACATAAAGGTACCTTGAAGCCCAAGCACTGAATTTCTAGGTAATATTTATGTAAACTTATCTAAGTATGCAATTCAAAATCAAAGGACTGAAATCTGTCCATTAACAATGTACAGGAAATACTCTTCTTTTTTTCACTTGAGGAATTTGGTGACCTAGAATTTAACATTGTACTATGGGGATAACGTTATCTATCTATCCGTAGTAATATTCATCTGTCTATTTGGTTTTACATTGTCATGTCCTTCAACAGTCATCTGTTGTATGTCATGCAGTTATCAGGAATGCACGAGAATATCGCACCAAACAATCAGATCTATTGGTCACAATGAAATAATCCTGAGAACATGCCTTTCCTATCCTGTCGCCCCAGCCGTGTTTGCTAAATCAGGAAGCAGCAAAATCCAGTGGTTCTCAGCTGATTTACACAAGACAGCGACTTGGAGATGGCAGAGGTGTTTCTGAGAGAGGATACCCGAGAAGGGTGAGGTCTGGGAGAACAGGTCTTATCAAGGAGAGCATAAGGATACGCTTGCATGGTCCTCTTCATGGTGACTCAGCTCTTAGGAATTTGTAAACTTAACTTCCTAGAACTTGGAAGTTTCCAAGTTCTGTGAAATACTACAGTTAGTTGGGGGCTGGAATAGCATCTCCCACTTGATTCAAACTGGCCAATGAGACGGGTACCTGTGGGGTGGAACTTTTTGACTGTTGATGAAAAGGAAAAGACCAAGCCAGTCGGGGAGCATGGCCATTTGGAATCCTTCTATGCCGTAAGCTCCCAGCTGGTGAATAAAGTCCTTCCTCTTATAAACATGGTGTTTGGGTGCTTTTTCTCTCCGTTGGGCCTTGTCTTCCTGCAACATGTGAAGTAGCTTCCCCCCACTCATCATATTTTCAATTTGGTTCTTAATAGTGATCATCTTCCCTTAATTCATTTACTAATAATGTTTTAATTCATAAATCATTTATGTTTATTCCAGGAAGTCATGTATGTATTACAATTGACTCTATGAAAGGGGTCCACTATTTTTTGGTTGAAGTTGGTGAACACTGTTACATGTCAGATCTTGTAGTTCTAGTTCACAGGGGCCATCCCTTGTAAGGGTTCTGCTTCATTCTTTTAGAGTCTTTAAGATGCACTAACAACTAAAATGAGTGACTAAGGCAAGGATCTCAATCAATTGAGATTTATTAAGCCAGCTTTAAGACACATCTGTGAAAAACAAGCCACAGACACAATCATGAATGTTTTTCAGAGGAGGTTTTCAGGTTTATTGATATGTTTCCCTAAGGATGGGAGGATAAGGCACGTTAAGAATAGGGGCAGGTAGGTATTAAGGCAAATGGCTACATTCTTGTGATATTTCAGTTAGTGACCAAGAAATCTACATTTCACATAAGACAAGTGAATGTTTGAAAAGAAGAGGGGAGTAAACAAAGAATCAAATATGCAGATGCCTATGAGTAGCTGGAAAAATGATTGATCTTCTCTTGTCTCTGTTTTGTACCTGGGGAGGTAAGATTGGAATCCAAATTATCAGTGTTGAATCAAACAATCTTTAGTATTCAGACTTACACTACAGAGCTAAAGTTACAAGTAGCATGTCCTTGTTTATGGGAGGCCAGCAAATAATTTACTTATGAGTAATTTGAGGTAGAGTCTTTCCTTGATGCTAGAGCCCTTCTACCTTTCCTTGGGGATAGGGCTAATACACATGTCAGTAATAGCTATTAATTGGAATTGGGTGTTGCATGACTCAGCTGTAGATTTGACCTTCTCTATTGCATGAGGAGTTAGATCTAGAGATTTTTAAATTTATCTTCTTATTACCAATATTTATCTTCAAATACCCTGGCCTTTATTCAACCTTAGTGGCTAATTCAGGTTTCCTGGGTTATTCAGGTGTTGGAAATCTAAAAATAATAAAAGATAATTGGCTTACTGTGAGTAGGTATGTAACCTACCTGATGTCAAGTCTGTTAGGGCACCAGAAGGAGGCTTCTGTGATTTCCATTCTTTCTAAATCAGATGCCATTTCCCCAGAACTTCCCTGAAAGAGTTTTTATCAATTTAAACCAAATGATTATCACTTCCTTAATTAAAATTTTTCAGTGACTTTCCATTGTACTTGGAATTCATTCTAAACTCTTTTCCAATTTCAATGCTATTTCCACAGCAACACACTTGACCTCATCACTCTATTCTGTTTTCCATTGTTCCAAAATAGTTTAAATTTTCTGGTGCATTGATTGTACCTTATTTTATTTTACAATGCTATTATGGCATTTTAATTTCATGTTTTTAGTTATTTCAATGAATTTGGTGGGGTAAATTCAAATGTTCAGTCTGTTACTTTGAACCAGAACTCAAGACATGAAACTATAATTGTGTATAGTATGTAGTATCTGATAGATTCTATAAGAGTAATAGGTGCTGAAAATTAAAGACCAAGTAGCTACTTGTAGGTTAATTGAATGATTGATAAGAAAATGGTTGATAAAGGAAGTGATAGGAATTCATAGACAGTCATCACCTTGATATCAGTAACTGTGATTAATTTTTTTTGAATACTCTCAGCACAGATTATCTAGTAGTATGATATTGTAGTGTACATATTAAATAGTGAAAAAAGTGAGATCCTGACCCTTTCTAAATTAGGAAACATTACTAATTATTTTATTAATAAGGGTTTAGCCCTTAGGTAGACTTTTCTTTTTTATTTATTTTTTTTTCCTTCACAGAATTTAAAAGGCTTAAAATTTATTAACAATAACAATGTGTAAGATAAGGACTAGAAACAAAAACCATGTAAAGAATGAACAAAGATAAATACATTCAGAAAAGAAAACAGACGATTACTGATTTTATAACATGTAATAAAGAGACTTTATAAATGGGTACAGACAATCCTGAGACTAAGACTAGAGTCAAGATTGAGAGCTAGATTATTCCTTACAATAAACTGACAGAAATCTCTGTTAGTAAGTTGGTGGAAGAAATGGAAAAATCACTTTGGTAGTGAGGGAAGCATAATCAGTATGAAAGCAGAGTAGGGCCCATGGACATTGGTGTCCATAGAGAAATTTCTTGTGTAGAAGATATTTAGACAATTTTAAGATGATCAATACTCAATTATATGCAGTACATTGTTTATCTTTCAGTACTATGTGATAATTCCCCTTCATTTCCTCCAAGGCTACAGTGGAACATGTTACAATTAAAAGCGTTTTGCTAGGAATTTTTTTGTTTTTTTGAGACAGATTCTCACTCTGTTGACCTGGATTGAGTGCCTTTGCATCATCATACCTCACAGCAACTTTAAACTCTTGGGCTCAAGTGAACCTCTTCCCTCAGCCTCCCTAGTTGCTGGGACTACAGGAGCCCACCACTACACAAAGCTAATTTTTCTAGTTTTAATAGAGACAGGGTCTCACTCTGGCTCAAGCTGGTCTTGAATTCCACACGTCTCCATCTCCCAGAGTTCTAGGATTACAGGTGTGAGCCACCTCACTGGACCTGCTAGTAATACTTTAAAGAATGACTGAGGGTTGAGAGGAACTGAGAGAGGAAGTTCATAGTAAGCGAGACTATAGATATAGGAACAATAAACAAACTGGTACTAGGGATGCAGATTGTGCTAAAGAACAAAGAAAAAGTACTTTGGGGAATTTTCAAAAATGTGAATCTTGTTGAACTTTCCACAGTACATGTATGTAATAAGGTTTTGAGATATTTGTGTATTTAAAGAAAGAGCCATTAGAGCCATTAAAGCCCTATCAACCTCAGAAGGCTAAAAGACTCCAGACATTAGGTTACAAAGGACTCTGGGATATCTAGGTTATGAATTCATGGAGTCTTTTAAAGTGAAATATGTTATGCCATCTAAGTGCAGTGCAATTTCTGTTCTTACATAGTTATCACTAGTGAGACCTAATATGTGTGGTTTATTCTTAGATTCTGAAATGTTGAAGAATATTTTCCTGACTTTGTAACCTTGGTAAGATGACACAAAAATGAAACAGAGTGAAGTCTAGAATGTTACAAGATTTATTACACTGAACTAAGTAATTATAGTATTGATTTTCCAAACATTTACCTAAATAAGGTATTTTTATATGTGTATGATTAGTATGAGAAACAAGAGCAGTTATTAATAAATGCTCAGTCATCCCCAAAGCTAAAACTTTTTCTCTCAAGATTCCCAAAAATAGTAACTTTAATTGACTCATATTTTAATCCTATGCAAAGCCCCCGACACAGTACTTTATCCTTAGTAATTCCTCAGTAAATGTTTATAGGATAAATGAATGAATGATAAATGATTAAATAATCAAATATTGAATATTTAGCCTACTTAATTTCAACATATTTTAATTCTATTTCATATTTATTTTAATTCTTGCTATTATAATTTTCAATGTTATGACAAAAAAGAAAGAAATGAAAATGGGTTTAAGTTTTAATGTGAGATATTTATATTCAGTATAAGAAAGGCAATTTATTAGAGAAGATTATTTGATAACTTAACAGTTTACTGAAAGAGATTGGGAAATTTCTTAAGAGATTAGTGTTAATATGGCACAAATGAAGAAAATTAAGTCAATAGTTTTTGGTGTTTTTTTTTTGAGATAGAGCCTCAAGCTGTCACCCTGGATAGAGTGCTGTGGCATCACAGCTCACAGCAACCTCCAATTCCTGGGCTCAAGCGAGTCTCCTGCCTCCACCTCACAGGTACTGGGGACCACAGATGCCTGCCACAATAACGGGCCATTTTTTGGTTACAGCCGTCATTGTTGTTTGGCGGGCCCAGGCTGGATTCGAACCTACCAGCTCAGGTGTACATGGCTGGTGCCTTAGCCACTTGAGCCACAGGTGCCGAGCCAAGTCAATAGTTTTAAATGTATAGAAATAAAAGTCTGCCACTTGATGAAAACAGGAAATATTTAATGTATAAAATTAGATGAGTCATAGGTAAGTATGTAGCATTTCGGAAAATAAATTTTATATCTCCCAAAATGTTCATTTTATTATTCTTTATTCATTTCAAGGTAGTTATTAAGCTCACACTCTTATTACTAGTGTAGGCATAGAGAGTACAAAAATGAAAAGACAACTTTAAGGTACTCATACTTCAGTGATAAAGTCAGGCTAGAAAGTCAGTATGTCCAGGAAAGACTAACATTTGAAGGTGTTATAAACCTAAGAGGTAAAGACCAAGAAATACTGTGAAAAGGGAACAAAGAACACTTCAGAATTAAGAAAAAGATTTACAGAAACGTCTCTAAAGACCATAGAAAATCTCTCTGGTTCAAAGGGAATAATTCTATGGTAGAGGGATATGGACTTTTAGGACTCTCAGATTCAAAGTAGTAAAGGCATAAGATAGTGTGGTTTCTCCAAACACAAAAATTTATTTAGTGCCTATTATGTTCCATGTGTCCAAGGTTAATACAGTGAATAACAAACTGTACATTCTCTCCAACTTCAGATAGCTCCGGGCTAATATTTAAAAAGAATTTGGTAACATTTAATAAAATTCAGGGTTTTGGGTGTGTGCGTGAGTGTATATATATATCTATAACTATCTGTTAGTAACAAATATACATATGTACATGCATCTATATCTATAACTATTGATATATATGTATCTATACATATACCTACAGGTAGCTACATATATATAATTAAATAATTAAAATAACTAAAAATTATTTTAGTATATGTTCAAAAAAATATGGTAAGGTACACACACAAGCATGCAGTATCTGTGCCTGGGTGATTTCACCTAGTATAGTGACCTCAGTTCCATCCATGTTACTGAAAATTAAATGAATTCTTCCTTCTTTAATGACTAGATAGTATTCTACTATGTATATATGCCCATTACTCTTTATCCATTTGTCCATTGAAGGAAAGTTAAGTTGACTCTACATATTTGCTAAATGAATAGTACTATGATAATCAGGCAAGTACATGTATCCCTTTGATACACTGATTCATTTTCTTTTGGAACAAAAGAAGATGTATATGTTCATGGGTATATGTAACAAATATACATAAATATGTATCTAAAGCTATCTATAGTTATATGTATAGATACATATATATCTATAGTTATAGATGCACGTATATATATCTATTTGTTACTAACATATATTTAGAGAGATATATATCTATAAACACAGATATATATATATAAACACATACACACACCCTCAAAACCCTGAATTTTATTAAATGTTACCAAATTATCTATAGGTATATGTATAGATACATATATATCTATAGTTATAGACATAAATACATGCATATGTGTATACTTGTTACATATATCCATGTAATATCCATGTACATATACATCTTTTGTTCCAAAGGAAAATGAATCAGTAAGTATATCAAAGGGATACATGTACTTGCCTGATTATCATAGTACTATTCATTTAGCAAATATGTAGAGTCAACTTAAGTATCTATCAATGGACAAATGGATAAAGAGTAATGGATATATATACAGAGTGGAATACTGTTTGGTTATAAAAGAAATAATTTATTTAATTTTCAGTAACATGGATGGAACTGAGGTCACTATATTAAGTGAAATCACCCAGGCGCAGATACTGCATGCTTGTGTGTGTGTGCCTCACCATATATTTTTTAATTTCAGAATAATATAAAGGTACATACAATTAGGTTACATTGCTTGCATTTGTTAAGGTGAAGTCTGAGATAGAGTTGTATCCTTTACCTAAGAAGCATGACTTATAACCATACATTGTACTGGTTGCATGGGAACTTACTGAAACCCTTGCCCCCCACTTCTTGTATTTATTATTATTATCTTTTTTTTTTTTTTGGAGATAGAGTTTAACTATGTCGCCCTCAGTAGAGTGCTGTTGGTGTCACAGCTCACAGCAAGCTCAAACTCTTGGCCTTAAGCCATTCTCTTGCCTTAGCTTCCCAAGTAGCTGGGACTACAGGCACTTGCCACAACTCCCAGCTATTTTTTTGTTGCAATTGTCATTGTTGTTTAGCTGGCCTGGGCAAGGTCCAAACTCGCCAGCCTGGGTGTATGTGTCAGACACCGTAACCACTGTGCTATGTGCACCACACCACGTCTTCTTGAATTTAATTGAATTTTTCTCTCGTATGGGCCAATAGTTGTTAATTTACTTGTTATAACTTACTATTGAGTACATGGGATGCTTGTTTCTCTCTTCTTGTGATACTTTACTAAGAAGAATGTTCTTCCCAAAATAAAAAAGTCATTTACCATAAGGACATTCACACATGAATGTTTATTGCTGCTCAATTCATAATCACAAAGATGTGGAAACAGCCCAAGGGCCCTTTAACTTGTGGATGGACTACCAAACTGTGGTATATGTACACCATGGAATACTATGCAGCCATAAAGAGGTGGAGATTTTATATCTTTTGTAACAACCTGGAAAGACTTAGAGAAAATATTGCTTATTTTCACTCATACATGAGAGTGAAAAAGGTTGATCTCTTGTAAAGGTGTAGGGAAGAATGATAGGTACTAGAGCCTGGGAACAATGAGTAGATGGGAGGGTAGATGAAGAGAGGTAAGTTAATGGGCACAAACATACAATTATATTTTTTAAAAAGTTCTATCATTCAACTGCAGAGTAGAATGACTATCATTAACAACTATAACATTATATTTCAGGGTTTCTAAAGATTGTTTGATTCAACACTGATAATTTGGATTCCAATCTTACCTCCCCAGGTACAAAACAGAGAAAGGACTGATTTATTCCTAACACATAGAAATCATGAATACCATGACTTTATAATTACTTTTTTTCTTTTCTGAGCTTTATAATTTCAATTTCTATCATGATCTCTTCTTCTACTCATTCTCAATGATCTAAGAAATATTAAAGAATTTTTAAATATATATTTGTATTCAAAGTACAAAATTTATATCAAAATGTAAAAGTGCCATAGATAAGCACATTGTACTCCCTGAATGCATTAATGTATACATGATCTGTCTCTTTTTGATTTAATAAAAAAAATTTAAAAATTATAAAAGCACAAAAATTATTTTAATATATGTTCAAAGGATAACTTTAATACATTTTTAAAGGATAACTTTCACAGCTCTAGAATGAAGTTTAAAGTAAAAATGCTCAAAAATAACTATAATAAAAAGATATAAAATAAGGCAACAGAAATATGAATGGGGTGGAGGAGAATGTAAAAATGACCAATGAGTCAATGAAGACATTAAAAGGTAAATTAAAAAGTGTCTTCAGACATGTTAAAATAGAAACATGACATAACAAAACCAATGTGATACAGAAAATGCAGTTCTAGGGAGGTTCATAGCAATAAATGCCTGCACCAAAGGAAGTAAAATTTTAAATAAACAACCTAACATTGCATCTCAAGAAACTAGAAAAATAAAAACAGAATAAGCCCAAAATTAATAGAAGAGGAAAATGTCAGAGGAGAAATATATGAAATAAAGATAGAAAAACGATGCAAAGTATCAGAAAAATGAAGACTTGGTTTTTTGTAAGATAAAATTTGCAAATCTTCAGTGACACTGACTATGACAAAAAGAAAGAAGACTCAAATAAGTAAAATAAAAAATTTTTTCAAAAAACAATTATAACTGATACTATAGAAATACAAAGGATTATAAAAGATTATTGTGAACAATAATAACAATAACCTAACAAAATGGATAACCTAAAATAAATGAATAAAGTCAGCATTACTCTGATACCAAACAGGATGCACAAAAGAAAGAAAACTACAGGCTAATAATGCTAATGAAAGTTATGAAATCCCCAAGAATATACTAACAGTTGAATTCATCAGCATATTAAAAATATAATTCACTATGAACAAGTGTGATTCATCCCCCCATTGGAGGGATAATTTAATATATACATATAAATAAATGAGATACGTCACATTAACAGAAAGAACAAAATCCATATGATCCTTTCAATAGACACAGAAAAAACATTTGACAAAATTCAACATTTCTTCACAATGAAAACTCTCAGTAAATTAGGCAAAGTGCATTCTTCAACACAATAAGTCCATATATGACAAACTCACAGATTACATAATCAGCAGAAAAAAACATAAAAATTTATCCTCTATGATCTGCAGAAGACAAGATGCCCACTTTCATCATATTCAACATAATATTAGAAGCCTTAGCTAGAGCAATTAGGGAATAGAAAAAAATTAAGACGTCTAAATTGGAAAAGAGGAAGTCAAATTGTTCCTGTTTTCAAATGACATTATCTTATAGCTATAAAATCCTAAAGACTACCAAAAGACTTTTAGAACAATAAATAAATTTAGTAAAGTTGTAGAATAAAAAAATACAAAAATTAGTAGCATTTTTGTATGTTCTTTGTGAACTATCTGAAAAAGAAATCAAGAAAACAATTTACAGTAGATACAAAAACACTCAGAGAAAAATTAACAAAGGAATTTGGTAAATTTATTCTGAATTTTTTTTATATCTATTGAAAACAATAAAACGTTGACAAAAGAAATTAAAGAGAAAACAAATAAATGGAAGATAGCCCATGTTCAAGGACCAGAAGGATTAATGTTGCTAAAAATGTGCATACTTCCCAAAATGATCTACAAATTCAGTGAAATCCCTATCAAAATATCAATGATATTCATATCATAGAAATAAAGAAAAAACTACTAATCCTGGAATCAGAAAAGACCCCAGACAGTCAAAGCAATCATAAGCAAAAGGACAAAGATGGATGCATCATAGTTCCTAACTTCAAAATATACTGCAGAGCAATAGTAATGAAAACAGAATGATACTGGCATAAAATTAGACATATAGACCAATGGAACAGAAAGGAGAGCTCAGAAGTAAATCTATGCATCTATAGCCAACTGATTTTCAAAAAGGGTGACAAGAGCATGCACTGGGAAAAAGATAGTCCCTTTATTGTGCTGGGAAAATTGTTTATCCACATGCAGAAGGAAACTAGAGTTCTGTCTCTCACTACATACAAAAATTAACTCAAAGTGAATTGAAGATTTAAGTGTGAGACCTAAAGCTGTGAAAGTACTTACTAAAAGAAAACATAGGAGAATTGCTTCATGACAGTTGACTGCTCAAGAATTTTTTGGATAAGACCTCAAAAGCACAGGCAACCAAAGCAGAAATAAACTAATAGGATTACATCAAACTAAAAAGTTTCTGCACAGCAAAATAAATAAATAAATAACAGAAGGAAGATAACCTATAGAACAGGAAAAAATATTTGCAAAATGCACTATGCTAATGGGTTAATATTCAGAATATACCAAGGACTCAAATAACTCAATAGCAAAAAACAAATAATTTTATTAAAAATGTTCAAAAGACCTTAATACATATTTCTCAAAAGCAGATATACATGTGGCACACAGATATATTTTTAAAATGTTCAGCATCACCAAGAATCAGGGAAACACATATTAAGACCATAATGAGGTAATTCATCAGTCCTGTTATAATGGCTATTAAAAAATGACATAAGATCACAAATATCAGTAAGAATTTAGAGAAAAGGGAACTCTTGCACACTGTTGGTCAGAATGGAAATTAGTACAGCTGTTATGTAAAACAGTATGGAGATTTCTTACAAAAGTAAAAAAAGAGCCATCATATGATCCAGAAATCCCATCGCTCTGTGTGTGTGTGTATTTGTGTGTATATATATATATATACATATATATATGTGTGTACATGTATATACATATATATATATATATAAATACAATCAGTATGTTGAAGAGATATCTGCATTCTTTGTTTATCACTGCATTATTCACAATAGCCAAGACAGAATCAATCTAAGTGGTGTTTGGTGGTATATCTATACAATAGAATTCTACAATTCAGCCATAAAAAAGAATGAAATCCTGTTACTTGCAACAACATGGATGAACCAGGATGATACTGAAATAAGCCAAACATAGACAAATACATGATCTCACTTAGATATATAATCTTAAAGTCGACCTTAAAAAGGAAAGAGTAAAAAGTGATTACTAAATATTGGGGAAGGTGGGAGGGGGTCAGGGAAGATTAGTTAATGGGTTTAAAAATACAATTAGAGAAATAAGTTCTGGTGTTCTGTTGCATGATGGGATGATTACATTTTAAAAATGTATATTTCAAAGTAACTGTAAGAGAGGATTTTGAATTTTCTCACTACAAAGAAACAATGTTTGAGATGGATATACTGTGCATATAAAAAATGTATACACATTTTAAGAGATGCTATCTACATATTTATTACTTTTAAAAGTTGAAGCAGATTATGGCAGCATCATGTAGTATGACATGCACTCAAAATATGGGGTTAATCAAATAAATGCTGACCTAGTGTTACCAGGTCACAGGCAAGAGATTCAAAGAAAATGCCAGAAGCATGGTTGTTGTTTGAGTACTACAAGTTATTTCAAGTGGTATTTGAAATCCAAGAATGTTGTGATAGTACAATGACAATAGAATTGTGACTATCCAACAGAACCCCCAGCAACACAGCATGCCTAACAATTGCATCCTTCATGATGTTTTATACTCACAGTACTATGTATGATGTGCACAAGGGAAAATCCAGGATACTTCACACAACAACAAATCCTGCTTCTTTCACTATGATATTGGAACTATGATATTGGAACAGTTTACACACTTGCCACAGAAATCTACCAAACAATGTAATTGCAGAAGTCAAAAGTGACTTGCATTCATCTTCTGTTATTGGTATACCTTGAATATTACAATTTTAACATGGTTTTTCCTTGCTTAAAATGTGTATACATTTTTTGGTACTCTCTATATGTGCCAATTACTCTCTTTTGATCATTACACAATGTATATACATATTAAATCATCACATTGTACTCCACAAATATGTACAATTATGTGTTAATTAAAAATAAAAAATATATAAGAGAAGGTAGTTAAAGCATTAAAATTCCTAGTATATGTTTGAAAGAATACATTTCTTCTAACCTCAAAGTAATTCATATTAAAAATATGTAAAAATTATAATTAATATATATCAACTTCTAAATTAAAACTACCTTAAACAGTGGAACTTAAAATATATTTTTGGAAATATAATTAAATCTTATTAAATATTTTGCTAACAATGAAACCTTTGTGATTCTAGTTTAGCACCCATTTAGTGTAGAGTATCAATGTCACACTTTACGACCACATATATAGAAATTTATGAGTAATATAAATAGTTTAATATAGCAAAATATTTCTCAGTCACCATGTGCAACTGTTGTAAATACTGTATTAATTCACAAAAAATGTTTAGAAACACAAATTGGAACTTAAAGAGAGAAAATGGATATTTGGACTCCCAGTGTGCAAGTCTCAGCCACATTCATGCTGTTTGAAAGGAAGAATTTAACAATTAATTTGCCATCTCTCTTAACTAAGTACTTTTGCCACTCAAATTCTCCATATACTTTGAAGCATATCAGCTATGTCATAACCCACAATGCATCCTACTTTGGTATTTTACTGGCACCAGAATGTTGTTACTTATAAAGATGAATATTTCAGGTTAGTAGTGACTCTGTGCCAAAGTGCAGAATTTTAAGTGTCATAGATGTCTATGTGTGTTTGTGTATGTATCTTGTCACCACTCAAATTATAAGATAGATACCTATAGATAGACAGAGATAGAGATAGAAAGATATAGATATAAAGAGTCCCTCTTATCCAGATATAATGGCAGCACTGCCTGATCTAAAGCAGTGGAAGTAAATGTAAACCTGTTTATAAAGATATTTCCTATTTTGACTATAAAATTCACAGGTAAAAAATAATTTCTTCACTGGAAAAGATGCAAAGGAGAAAAGCTGGTGAAGGTTGTGTGTAACATTTAAAGCTGTTTCTCAGCAATAAGCTTTAGGTGAAGTACAGTTTATTTCTTTATAAAAGGTATCATTGTCTGGGCACAGAGGCTCATGCCTGTACTCCCAGCACTCTAAGAGGCCGAGGAGGGAGAATTTCTCTGAGCTCATAGGTTCAAGACCAGATTGAGCAAGAGCAAGACCAGGTCTCTAAAAAAAAAAAGCTGGGCGTTGTGACAGGTGCCTGTAGTCCCAGCTTCTCAGGAATCCTAGGCAAGAGAATTACTTGAGCCCAAGAGTTTGAGGTCGCTCTGAGCTATGACACTACAGCACTCTACCAAGGGTGACAAAATGAGACAGTCTCCAAAAAAAATGAATAAATAAATAGAACAAGTGACCCCATCTTAGTGTGGGCAAAGGACTTGAATAGCAACTTCTCTGAAGAAGACAGGCACATGGCCTACAGACACATGAAAAAATACTCATCATCCTTAATCATCAGAGAAGTGCAAATCAAAACCACTTCGAGATATCATCTATTTCTAGTAAGATTAACACAGATCACAAAATCCCAAAACCATAGGTGTTGGCGTGGATGTGGAGAAAAGGGAATACTTCTGCACTGCTGGTGGGAATGCAAACTAATATGTTCCTTTTCGAAAGATGTTTAAAGAACACTTAGGGATCAAAAAATAGTCGTGCCATTGGATCCTACAATTCCTCTACTAGATATATAACCAGAAGATAAATAAAACATTTTTGAGTAACACGTTAATTATTTGGATTGACTCTCATCTAATTTAAAAAAAAAACTGCAATGTCCATTTCTGTGTCTCTGTTTCTTATTAGACGGTGAGCTTCTTGTGGATAGAAAGCATGTCTTTCTGAACTTTGCCGCCTAGGTAATCTACAGAGCTTGGAACACAGGGTGTGGTCGATAGTAAATGCAAATGACAGAAACAAGGACAATGAGGAAAGAAGGTTGGAAAGGAAAGAACAAGAATCAACTTGAATGATATAAATGAATTAAACTAGAGTTTTTTCTAGCATGAGGTCCCACCAAAATGCATGAGTATTCCCTTGCCATGCCAACATCTACAGCTTTGGGACCATAACTTTTATGGAAAGAAGTGTAGAAACTCCTGAAAGAACTAAAAGTAAACCTTCCATTTGATCCTACAATCCCATTACTAGGTATTTACTCAAAAGAAAAGAAGTCATTTTACCATAAAGACATTTTCACTCAAATGTTTATAGAAGCTCAACTTACAGTCACAAAGATGTGGAAACAACTCAAGTGCCCATAAACCCATGAATGGGTTAATTAACTGTGGTGTGTGTATATCACTGAATACTATTCATCCATAAAAAAGATGGAGACTTTTATCTTTTGTGTTTTCCTGGAAGAATTTGGAAAACATTCTTCTAAGTGTCACAAGAATGGAAATAAAGCATCCCATGAACTCAACACTATATTGAAACTAATATTAATACCTACAGACCCACATGAGAGAAAAATTCAGGTAAACTCAAGAAGGAGGGTTCCCACCTTATGGGTACAATGTCTGGGTATATGGCACACTTCCCGGGTGAAGGACACAGCCACATCTTGGACTTTACCTTACAAACACAAGCAATGTAACCTAATCATATGTACCCTCACATCAATCTGAAATAAATGAAAATAAATAAAAATAAACTCGGACTTCTAGAGAAGCAATTTCAATAATGATTTTATTCTGATACATGAATATTATTTCATATCGCATGGTATGAGAAATAGAGGCATCCCTCAAATTACTCAACATTTAATAAAATCATAGAATATAAATATGTGGTCAAGCAGATGCTGTCAATGCTTTAAGGTGCCAATTTTTACATATCCTTGGTAACATTAATTCAGTTTTCTTATGTGTTTTTTCCCACAAAACAATCCATTTTTCTTAAATAATAATAGTTGTAGGCAGCTCAATTCTAATAAACAACCTACAATAATAAGTCAGTATGTGCCCATACAAGAGGAAAAGAAAGGATTACTTCAAAAAACAGATGTCAGCTTCAAGTTTCTAAGGATTTATTATAAACAGAAATGAGTAAAGAACATGAAAAATACTTTGGCACTGCTATTTGAATACAGAGCTAATGAAAGCCTATATTCACCATCAAATGTATGCTAACAGTCAAACTGCCAGAAAATCTAGTGTTTCAGAAGTGGTCTGTGCCAAAACACAGACTACAATTATACATAAAAAATGGTTAAACAAAATGTGAAACAGCAGGATTAACTTTCTACTGGGAAATCTGTTTCAGTATAATTGCATTGTTTTGTGACAAATAGGAAATATATGCAAATAATGAATTAGAAATAAATTTTGGATAAATAATGTTATAGAAAAAAAGAAATTCTAAGAGTAAAATTTGTAAATTAGTCATTAATGTGAACCACCTATTTCACTTTAATATTCATTTCAATAAATGTATTCAAAATGTAAACTAATGATATATATGTAAACCCATTGTTATTAACTCTGAAGATGATTTTATCATTTTTCATTCTGTTCACTTTTCTATATGTACAAACAGGAGGAAAAAAATATCCTAACATTTTCATTAAAAAATGGAGTTTTAAAGATATAAACTTGTCTAGTAAATATAATAAAATAAGTATTTTATGTTTTGCACTTTGATGGGTCTTACTGGTTTGTTTGTGTATTGTTCTGCATTCTTTTGGTGTTCTTGTTTTGAGCATCAACAAAGTTAAGTGATATCATATAAAGTAATTTTATAACTTTTAATAACATATATTTCAAATCTCAAGTAGACTAGTAAGACCATACACTGGAAGGTCCTATTGTATTACACAATAGTGTGGGATGAGGAGATGCTACATTTATTTTAAGAGAGAGGGAAAAAAATCTGTATTTCATTTGTTACACTGCTAACTTCACTTTAGGTAATTGCATTCAGCTTTATTATTGCCCAGAGCAATAAATGATTGTTATTGAAGTCTGAAATGATTTCTCATTTCCCAGAGGAATCTAGAGATTTACATGGTGCACAGCAGTAACTAATAGATATAATTTAGTCATAATGTGACCATATAATGTGTTATTTACTTGTGGAGAACATAGATATTCAATATTTTAACATTTTCTCAAGAAGAATGACATATTTTACTCAAGGTATATAAACATTAGCTGTATACTGCTCTACCTTTTAAACACTACCAAAATACCCATAATATTTTTAAAATGCTTACCAGAAATAATGATACATAGTTAGAATTGTAAAATTCAGACACATATAAATGAATTTATTTAGTCTAAAGGTAGTTTTTTCTTTTTTTTTAAACTGGAAGACTTTTCAAGAACAACTTTATATTCTTTTATAAGTATAGCATATTTCTAAAATTTTTGACTAATTATGAGATTTAGCATATAATCAAAGTAAGATAATATTTCAAAATAAATTTAGTGTGTGGTTAATTTGTAAGTATTTTTTTAAAGAGTAAACTATTTATTTTCCCCATTATAAATTTTTGATTTACACTTTGCTAACTCTTTACTCAGAAAGCAAATAAGCATAAGTTTTCTCTAATTCTTTGTCTTATTAATTTAAAACTGGTAGCTTGAATCCAAATTAGGAATGGCATACACATAAATCCAGGACAGTGGAGAAGCAGGCAAGTTCCTATCAGTATCTTTACTTTTGTTGTGTAGGATGCTATCTTTCTTTATAACATAAGAGTATTGGCATGCTCTCATTCTGTGCAAAATCTACATGAAATGCAAATTTATTGCACATGAATCTTGAATAAATAAAATTCTAAAGCAGCTTAGTGTAATAGGGGCAAATGTTTTATTAAAGGAGGTTTTCTTTCCTTTTTTTTTTCCTATTCAACTGATATAAATGTTTTATGAAGGTTTCAGAGTATTCCTCCTGGAAACATTATGGGGCCTGTACTTTTCACAAAGCAGGAGAGATTTTTGCATCTTACTCCCATTAACCCTAATGAGTGTTACCCATAAAACACCTTGTGCATCAGAAGCAAAAGCATCTCTTTTACAAATAAAAAATAAAATTAAATAAAACAAAACTTCCCTGGGCTATTCATAGAGATTTATATTCCTCAGAACTGAAATTAATATGTATAATTTATGCTAAAAATGTACTAATTCTTCTATAATTCTGAAAATCCTCACTCAAAACTGATGATCTTGAATGCTTCTTAGCAAAGATTTACTAGCAAAGAGGTTCAGTAAGGAGTCATGTTACTCAGACGATAAAATATAGTATAAAGTCTTATCATAAATAATTTAAACAAGAATGCAGTCATCATACAAATGAATAAGGTACATTTTGCAAATCAAAGCCCCTAATTTTAAAGAAGTGTTTTCTACTTGTTAATTCAAAAAAGACAAATTTTCCTTTTTCCACGCATTCTGCAGCATTATCACCAAATGTTTAAACCAGAAGTATTTTGTATAGAAAAGTGAATATAAAATGCACATTTGGCCTCATTAATAACTATTTTTTTTAATCCAGTCTGGAGAAAACTCATCTACCAACAACTGAGCAAAGTTTACTTTTACTTCTCATTTTGCTGAGATCTAATGCAAATGATTTACAAAATGTGCCTCAGAAATATTCACTTTTGTATAGAACTCAATTGAGTTTACAAAACACTTTTTAAATTCAGGTCTTAATTTTAAAATGCAAATCCTTACAACAATCTGGGAAAGGCAAGGCATGATGAGGGAGACTTTATGAGTGAAGCAATATCTGAACTGGGTCCTAAATACTGCCATCAGCTAGGCAGTGGAGGCTGGGAAAATGGATGATGATGAAAAGAGTGGAGGTATTCCCAGAAGCAGCAGGGGCAAAGGCCCAGGGTGGGCACATAGCACATCAGGAGATGAAATACAGCTACAGCAAAGATAGAAGGCTAGCGAAAGAAGTCCTACCACAGAGGGAATGGGTAAGAACTTTACAGCATATTTATATGATGTGCTGTCATGCAACAATTATAAACAAACTAGCTACCCACAGATTAGTATGGGTAGAATTTAATAACTTCAAATTCGGTGATATAACAGGCTACAGAACATTTATGTAAAGTTTAAAAATACATAAAACAATACTGATTTTTTTATGGTTAAACACAAATGTAGTAAAAAATACAAACAGGAGGCAAAAGAATATAATGATAACATCAGGAGGCTATTGCTCTGAGGAGAAATAATATTCCAGGCATTTGACAAGTCCTGATAAATGGCTCTCTCCTTCACTTGCTTCAAGGCTAAGTAACAAATATAAATACAGATAAAATACAGCAGCTACAGATCAAAGTATCACCTCTGTGATGATCAAGTCTAGGCTGAGGGATGTGACTTAGGACTGTATCAGAATAGGCTTCTAAAGATTCGAAATAAGACACAGTTGTTGCTTCTGTCACACACAGCTCTGTACTTAACACAGACCCCCCAATGTTGTATCTTTTGGGAGAAGCAGTGATTCTCAGGTGCATGCGTATTTGCAAATAAGAAGGAGCCACATACCCAGATCCAGTTTATTTTCCCAAACTCCAAACTTTTACCAACAAGGTAAAAGGCTCCTCCTCATAAAAGAGGCAAGAGGCTGGGGAAGCCAGGATTGGAGTCACCTCCACAGAGGAGCAAACAGCCAGACTGGGCAGCAAATGTTTCTCCTCTAAAGGACTAAAAATAACTTACAAAGAAGGCAAGCTTCCTGGATCAATGATTGGGATCTGTTTTGCTCTCTGTTTGTTCATACATTGCAAACACCCAGAAGAGTAGGTAGCTCCCATTAGGTGCCAAAACATATTTGTTGAATGAATAACAATCTTATTTCTTATAAAGAAAATGTGTTGTACATAGACAAAATGGAAGACAATTCAGCCTTTTAAAAAAATTATGTCATGTGCAGCAACATATATAAACCTGTAGCACATTGTGTTAAGTGAAATAAGCCAGGCACAGTTGATCTCACTTATATGTGGCATATGAATAAGTCACACTAATAGAAATAAAGAAAGAATGGTCGCTACCAGGGGCTGGGGGCTACGGGGAGGGTGGGGAATGGGGAATCGGAAGGTACAAAGTTTCAGTTAGGCTGGACAAATCTATTATACAGCATGGGATTGTAGTCGATAATAATGTATTCTATGTTATAAAATAGCTAAAATAGCAACTTTTTCATGCTTTAACCACACATGCACACACACAAAACATATGTGAAGTGATGGATATGGTCCTTAGTTGATTCTATCATTCCGTAAGGTACACATGCACCAAATGTTAGATCATACACTACAAATGTATACGATTATTCTTTGTCAACTAGAAATCAAAATAATTTTTAATGATCTAAAGAAAAGACAGAATGTTAGCCCGCATCTATTTTTGTGGTTCTTGGTTTGTTTGAGACAGAGTTTCTGTTGACCCAGTTAAAGTGCAGTTGCATCATCACAACTCACTGCAACTTCAAAGTCCTGGGCTCAAGGCATCTTCCTGCCTCACCTCATTTGTTTTTGATGAAGGGTACATAGGTTTTGTAATACTTGCTTCATTTTTTTCTATAAGTTTGAAGTATTTCCATACAAAAAGTGTGAGACTGCATCTATCTCAGAAGTAAAGAAGGGCTAATTTTAAAGGGATATATGTGAGTTAGAGCCTAAGAACAGCTAATAAAAATTATGGAAGCCACACTACTGCCGAATGTAAGAGTCTGAGGTCCACTTTCCAGGTTAAAGATCATTTGTGACAGCAATGAGAAGAAAGTAAAACTGGTGAAGAAAAAATTCTGGCATCAACTATGGTTCTATTTTTGCACCCTTCCCATTCTGTTTCTTGGCATGTACTTATGGAAAAATCCTTCATCATGGAAACCATGAGTAGAGGAAAGATATCGCCCTTTTAGAGCATCTGATTTCAAATAGGTGTTGGGACAAAAATTCTATTATAGTACCCGGAGCCCAGTTTGTGTGTGATTTAGTTTTGCTAGAGACTGTTTGCCAATAGCTTATGTTCCAGCAAGGGTGGGAATAATAATCTGGCCATTTAATAAAGTTCTTTTACCCCCAAAACAAGGAAGGTAGGTTTTTGTAGTAAAATGAATTACAAAAACTGTATAACTTTGTCAATTAATGTGAAAAGCTTACAAGTAAGGTTAAGGTTGCCTCACAGGCACTGCATTTAAACAACTGGTTTTCAGAGAGTCCCAACACTGTGTAGATACAAGCGCACTCACACTCACACAGTGACACATGCAGAGCCTTGCTCATTCCTACCCTCCCTGATCCCTACCCTCAAAATGTGTCTAGATGAGATTAGCCAGGCTCGGCTTCCTTTAAGAAAATTGGGGAACACAGAATGCTATAGTGATAAGATCATATGGGACAACGGCATCAAGGCATCAACGTTTATAAAACATGAGATACTTTTAAAAACAAGTTAGTGGACTCTCAGGCAGTAACAAAAATGGAGAGGAAGTATTTTGGATGGTGGTGTGTGTATGTGTGAGTATGTGTCTAGAGTATGGAAAGTAGAAAAAGTCCTAATGGCAGGCTAACCCAATCTTCCTAAAATTCTTATCGTCAGGATCAGCTCCCCAAGGTGTTTCTTGCTTCTTATTCTCTCCTTTCCTTCTTCCTGAATTTTTGATTATTTAGATATTCAGAAGTTTCTTAAAAGATCATCTTCTCAGGAGGATCATGCAGAAAAGCAAAATGATCATGAACTGGTCCTTAAAACATTTCTCTATAGGAGGTAGTATGGCAGAGCGAGGAAGAGAATGGGCTCTGAAGTCAGGTGCCTGTAACAAAATGACCTCAGCACTCACTAGCTGTGATTTGACCTTGAGCAGGAAGTTGAATTTCTCTCTGACTTAGTTTCTTTATCTGTTAATGGGACTAATTAGCAGTCACTAACTTGTTGAGCGGGGACATTAAATAAATTCATTTTTCCAAATAACTTAGCAGAGTCTATAATACATGGTAAGCAATCAACACATGTTAGTAAATGGGTTGTTGACACTGTAAATTTTTAATAATAATTTCTATGACTTTGCATATTTAGAGCATGTCCACAATCAGCCATATATATGTAACACCAAAACACAGGGGTAACTTTGAAAACATAAATAACTAACGCATTGATTTGAGAGCATGGTTCTTGACCTCCTCATTTAGTTAATTCAGCAAGGCAACTAATTATTTTACTCTGTGTTGGTAAAGCTTCACCTGGTGTTTCCCTAGAGCCTAAAGTCCTGTTTTCATTTCATCTCATTTACATAATGCATAAATAGTAGTATTATCTACTATTTTTAAAAATGTAGGGGGTGAAAATGATAATACTCTTGTTCTGGTTCCAGTTTTGTACACATGCTGCTCATGTCTCTTAAGAAAACTGAAGTCTTTTGAGAATAATCCACCATCTTATTTGTATAAAGAGCGCTCAAGTCATCATCTGGCAAAGAAGCCATATCATGTGCTGGAAGCAGATGTTAGAAGTAAATATTAGCAATGTAACAAATGTCCCAGAGAGAGAACTCCAGAGGCAGCTTCGTCATGGGATTCATGGTCTCTCCTACCCAACCCTGCTATCTTGGCCACAGCGATATAACTGGGGTGGGCACCTAACTCCAGAGCAGCCAAAGGCTTTTGAGATGGGACACACAAGAATCTTACCTCCTAAAGACACTGACCTCTGAACTAACCAGATCTTCCTGGGTGGAACTGAATAGGGACACAGAGAGAGGTTGCTTGGTGGTCGTGTAAGTAGAAGAGAAAACATACCTAAGGAAACCTGTACAGGTCAAAATCAGATGTGAGCTTAGGAGTGAGCGGCAGAGGAAGCAATCAAGTAAACCAATAGTTACGTTGGCTTTCAAAGGCTGCCCTCCACTCTCCACAAGACCTAGTTGTTCATTGGTTCTGATTCTTTCTTAAAGCAGTTATCTTAATGCTTTCCTTGAAGATTGGCTAAGATTCCTGCTTTTATTTTTATTTTACAAGATTGCATGCATGAAATGACCTGAATTAATCTGTGTTCCTTGCAGACAAAGGACCAAAAACCAAAGTAACACAAGAATGGATTATTTTTGGACTTAAAATAGCCACCATTAATGCAGTTTATTAGTATAGATACCTATGCTCAGTAATGAAAAAAATCACATTTACACTATTTCAGTACTGGGCAACCTTTTACATTCTACAGCAAGATATTTTATGTTTGTTTTCCATGCCTAATCTATGAGGGACCTCTGAATATATTTCCATAAACAGTCTATATTTTATGCACTTAAATAGTTACAACTCATTAGCCATTTTATTCTAATTTCATCTAGTGATAGGATTTTTAAAACTGTTCTTGTTTGCATTGATTACATTGTGGAAAATTTAAAATATAGAATTTCTACAAATAATATTGTGTTATAACTTATAAATAGGAAAAATGATTCATCTCAGTTATTAAAGCATATGTATATGTATATTTGACAAATAGTATCAAAAGTCACAGCTGAATTTTTGTTTATTTACCTTATTCTCTAGATATTATTCTATTTAAATATCTGGTGTTTTTATTTTGCTATATGTGATGTATGTGAGCATTTTATTGTTAAATAATAAATGTTAAATAGAAAAATAAAAACACACTATAAGACTATGTGTCCTCCAAGTGCTCTCCTAGCATTCTACAACTTTTTGTCTGTTCAACTCGCCCCTTTGTCTGCTTGGGAGTGTCCCTTACTAGCTTGTAACCTCTAGAGCAGCAGTTCTCAACCTGCAGGTTGCAACCCCTTTTTAACAATGAAAATACATTGTGGCATTAGGAAGACTGAGAACCACTGAGTCTGGAGGTGTGTCTTTGCATCTTGTATCCCTGGCATCATGAACATAGTAGGCATCCAATAAATATTTGTTAAATTATACAAATAAAAAAATTACCAATGTATATATAATCGCTTCCTAAAAAATTATACACATTTACTTGTATGCTGTTGCAACAACCAAATGCTCCATTGAAAATATACTTGTGAAGTCACTGTTAGATTTCTGGTCGTTATGCTCTAGAGCCGATGAAAGCAGTGGAATATTTCACTGTTTTACCCCAGAAAGAGGAAGGAAAGAAATCAAAATTTGTCATCAGAGGTATAATAAGGCATCATAACATCATTTGAACCCTTACAGGATGTACACTTCCTGTGGTTATTAATTTAATTATTGCTGATCATTCTGATATTAGAGACTTTTGATACTGAAAGATTTAAGCATAGAGAAACTTGTCTTTGTGTGCCCTTTCTTGCTGTGCATTTACTATGGAGCACTAGACTCACTCCACTTCATGCTGATGGAGGTGGAAGGGGGAGACGGAGGTGGAAGCCTGCCACTGAATTTGAATTATGTGGGGAACATAGCCGTGTTGTACTGTCTTGTCAATATCTCCTTCCAGCTGGTGCTGACATAATTAGGCACATCAAGCACAGAAGAAGACATTTTAAATTCAAAGCGCTGTTCCAAATCCTGTGAGTAGCTATGAAAGGTGCCTGAAGTAATCAATAACACATGGTAAGGTGTACAGTTCTAGTGGGTTATCCACCCACCTCGGGTCTATTATAAGACATGAAGAAGTAGAAAAGCCAAGATTTCTAACTTCTTAAAGAGTAGCCTCGTTTAAAGTGTTTGACTTATTAGAGTTGGTTTTCTTTAGAGAAATGCATTTAAACTTTTACCACTAGTATAAAGTGGATAAATGCGAGCTCCCTGAGACCTGGAATGTCACTTACTTTGTTCTCTGCTATACTCCTGGGATCTAATGGGTTGTATGTCACTTAGTAAGATGCCAATATGTGTCTTAGGGAATTGACATATAGATGGAGAGTCCTGGTCTTACTTTTCCTTACCAGTAGGGTGAGCATGTATCATACATTATGGGATTGTTATGCAGATTAGAATTATATTAGATAAAACATATATACCACTCATGTACTCATAGAGTGAATACATAATAATTGTAATCGTATACTTAAAGTATAATTGAAACTATAATAGATCATATTTATAGTTTGCCTTTTACATAAACAACTTGGGCTTCTGCCCCTCACTGTCTTGCTTGACTCTCTCCAGGCCCTTCTTTTCTCCCATCTTCCTTTATTCTTTTCCAACCCTTTATTTTTTATAGATTTATTTTATAGAACAGTTTAGTTTTTGTCTTTCAATTTGTCTTTAAAGTTCATTGCTTGCTACTCTCTAAAAGACTTATCAAAGTATTTTTCTAAACAAAGACAATTGTCTCCCAAGAAAAATTTTGGTGCCAACAGAGATTAATTTTTTACCCACTTGGATATGTAATTTCCACTGTCATTCATAGAAAATTCTGTCACAGTTGAAAAAAGATACCATATGGAACAAGGTCTGTAAATACCTTCCTACAGCATGTGCGGGTATAAATTTAGTTCATGATCCAAAAGATTGTAATAATCTAAATGGTTGTTTTCAGACTTCAAGGTAGAATTCTAGTGGTCCTGAGGAGAAGTGAAATTGAGAAGTTAAATGTCTTGGCCCTTAAACTCTAGCACTTTTATTTGCTTAATACATATGTATTTGTTTGGGACGGAAATTTCATGCTTAAAAAGAAAATTGATTATCACCACACTAAATAAAATAGAGGAATAATTACAAAAGTATCATTCAAAACAATTCTATGACATAAAATATTAGCAGAAGATAAGGTGGTGGTTAGTGGCAATAAACTTTCAACTATTTACTGTATTCTCCAAGATACAATCTAAGTCATAATCTGGGGTCAGTGACTGTGCAAAAGTACATGATTGTGCAACATGTCATCTGTGCATACACCCATGCATAACTTGAACCTGTGCTACAGAGTGAACGCTTGTGATGTAACCTAAAATAATTTTTGCATAATAGCTGTTTTTTAATTCAGGATAGTGCAGAGATACACACATTTTAGTTACATTATTTGCATTTGTATACTTTGAAAGTCAAAATTATAAGTGTGTCCTTCACCCAGAATATGTGCATCTCACCAGATAGGAGTGGGTTTACCTTACCCCTCCACCCCCTCCTGCCTACTTGATTTCCATTGAGTTTTGCTTCCAGATGATTGACTAGTTCCAATGTAGTAATGAACACATGTAGAGTTTGTCTTTCCATTTGTGTGATACTTCATTTAGAAGAATGGTTCTTCTCCAGTTTCATGTTATAAAGTATACTAGATCACCATTTATTTTTAGTGCCTGAGTGGTACTCCCTGGTACGTATATATCACACTTTATTAACCCATTCATGTACTCTGATGGGCACTTAGGTTTTTTCCACATTTTTTTTTTTGAGGCAGAGTCTCACTCTGTCACCTGGGGTAGTGTTATGGCATCACGGGTCACAGCAACCTCAAACTTTTAGGGCTCAAACGATCCTGTTATTTCAGCCTCCCAAATTGCTGGAACTACAGGCACCCTCTACAACACCCCACCCCAAAAAAATGTCCAGCTAATTTTTCTATTTTTAGTAGAGATAAGGTCTCACTCTTACTCAGGCTGGTCTCAAACTCCCGAGCTCAACCAATCCACCCACCTCGGCCTCCCAAAGTGCCAGGATTACAGAATTGAGCCACCACTCCTAGTTATTTCCACATCTTTGCAATTATGAACAGTGGTACTATAAACATTTGAGTGCAAATGTCTTTTTGATCAAATGTCTTATTTTCCTTTGGATAAACATCTAGTAGTGGGATTGCTGGATCAACAGATAGGCCTATTTTTAATTCTTTGAAGAGCCCCCATACTATTTTCCATAGAAGTTGTATTAGTTTGCAGTCTGTTAATGGTCGTCTATAACAGTTACAAATTTCCAGTGAAAAAGGTCTCATGCTAATAAAAATGGGATACAAAAATATAAGGTAAATGGTAGATTTTTTTTTCCTTCTAAATGTTTGGAGAGAGAGCAATGATTATGATTGTAACCCTCCAATAACAGTTACTGCTCTTTAAAAAAAAATAAAAATAAGAGCCCTTTATATGTTAAGAGAGCGTGCAAGAATTGCTGAACAAATCTTCCATGTTTGTGTTTACTTAGAAGTGGAGGCCAAGGTAGGATTTGACATTCACAGATTTACTGAAGGAAACTCCTATGGACGATAAAAAGAGGAGGAAGCAGGCATGGAGAGCCGTCAGCTCACAGGGCGAGTCTGGTGTCTCTGAAGGAGAGACGGAATGAAGGAGTCTAAGGTAGAATGTATTTCACACTGCAGCATAGTCCTAAAAAAATCTTAGCCCCCCAACGGATCTCTCAAGCCAAAACTGGCCTTCAGAAGAGCGCAGTTTCCTGGTAACAGCGCACAGTGCTCAGCTGGAGTAGCCTGAGAGATGTGTACCCCTAGGCACCCACTGGCTGTGGTGGTGGCAGCTGAGTCTGTCAGTCAACCACAGCCAACCACCCTCCCTCTAAAGGAGATCTGAACTTCTGTGGTCTTCAATTTTTCCAAATAGGAAAACTCTGATTTTTGAAAACTTGTTAAAAGTTTTTTAATCAATCTGAAAACCAGTTAGAATTTTTCTTTGCTTTCACAGAAAAATCTTTCCTACAAATAATCTGCCCTAAATCAGGAAATCTTCAATTGAAGGACTTCTATCTACATTTTCACAGTTTATAAAATTTGTTATCTTATGGATACATTTATCTACTTAACAAGCATGAAGTAATGAAGAAAGTGCCTACTGAATGCCAGGCAAAACAAATATCATTTCTTTCCATTTCCTAAAGTATTAAGCACAGAGTATTCATTTAGCACAGCAAGTGATTTTCAGAATCCACAGTCCAGGATGCACAACACCTGTAAAACAAAATGTGCTGAACAAACACGGCCGTAGGAATGAATGAATGAACGGACATCACTTTGCACAATGGGATTCAGTTATCTTGAGATGACACATTGCACGAGAACTTTTTGAGAGGGCTCATACCTCTCTTAAAGATCCCTACCTTATAATCTTTTTTAAAGTAATGTCTATTTTAAGTTAATAAAAAGTTGAGAACTAAAAACATTATGACTGGTGATTCAGTCATGTCACATTTTTCTAAAAGTTTTCTGCTTTGGGAAGATATATTTGGTTCATTTTGATGAACTTTTATATTTTACGTTTTTCAGTCTGCATTCAGTCTACAGTTTAATCTTTGAAGATAATATAAAGCCCAGAGTATACACTACACACTTAATGATGAGATTTTCTTGAAACCAAACTGAAAACTTTTTAAAGCACTGAGCATTTTAGCCTGACTTTAAAACATCTGATTTTTCTGTTCCCAGCTAACTATATGGCTTTATAAACTCTGTTTCCAATAGGATCATATTCTATTAAGTCAACAAGAAAAATTAATGAAATTAACCATGATTTTAGAAACAGATGGTACTAAGTCCTTTTTTCCAGTTATGACATATAATACAAAGGCATTTTATAGCAGTAACTCAAATAGGAAACTACAGTGATATTGTGATTTAAAACAAACAAAAAAAATAAGTCTGTTTCTTTCAGCTCTGTGCACGTTTAAGAGGCTGGGAGAGTATCTGTTATCAAAATGAAAAAAACATCAGAAGCATAAAAATCAACCTCTACATTTACAAACAATTTCCTGAAATCTTATAAATCACCTTTAGTATTATTTTTCCATATCCCTCCTGAAAAACCACTGAGGAATTAAGTACAGGGTTTTAAAAGTTGAAGGCATGTTTCAGCTCGACAGAATTTGTGCAAATTGTCATATGCTACCCAGGGTTGAGAGACAGACATTTATTATGTGTTCATCTGGTCTATTTTAGGTCTTTCTGTATAGCTCTATACTTCTAAGTAATAGAAAATCATTATAGGTAATGATTACAGAAGGTCTTGATTTAATTGACCAATTTGGGAATTAAGTCTACAGAGTTTTTAATTGTTATTTTGTAAGCTTTTAGAGTTACCCCTGTCAATTTCTAAGAAATAACAAAATGTATTTTGTAGTTAAAGTAAGACTATTTCCCTGTCAAAAATTGCCTGTTTTTATTATTGTAAGAATTGGTCCACTGAACTTACCTCAGCCTCCAAGGTCTCAGCGAGAATGCCATGATTAATGAGGCAGCCATTAATGTCAGTAGATTGAACAACCAAAATCTGATTATATTAAAGTGCTTCCCAAACATTAGGGTCACATTAACAGTTTATTGAAACAAGCTGATAAAATTTAAAATGGTCATCTAATTCCCTTGGGTTCCTAATTGTTGCATGATAAATCACTCTGTAGAGAAATCTATTACAATGTTCCAAGGGAGAAAATGTAATTTACTATACCATTACCAGGGTGTTTGAAGCACTTCAGCTCTTTAACGGGAGGATTTTGCTAGAATAAAAAACAAAAATTCAGATTTTTGTAAAGAGTCTGGCCATGAATAAAACCTCTTAACGATACATCTACCAACTGTATATTGGGCAAGAAAATGATGCATTTTATGAGGCTGCTTTATGTAAAAACAAATTACATTAAAGTTCTTCATGAATCGATTACTGAAAGTTCAGTGTGAATGAGCCTTTATTGATGCTCACCTACTCTTGAGAAGGAAAGGCTGTAGAAATCAACTGTATTATGTAAACTACTTGAAATAATTCTTTACCCTAGAACTCTGATCAGTTTCCCTCCAGAGTAACACCTCGGCTTTGAAAGATAAATTTCATGGGTCCAAGTAGAACAAATGAACTCTTTTCCTGTTCAGGCTTCTGATCAAGTGTCAATCACTAAATGCAGCATTTCCAGGAATGGCCAAACTATTATTGTTATGTAGTTGAGACCATGTCGTCACTTATTCCTGGAAAAACCACTGGCCAAGAGAGAGGAGGAGGTGAATATTTCTGGGAAAGGTCTGAAAAGGTGGTGACCCCATTAATTTTGATGTAACTGATGACAAAGTTAAAGGAAAGGCATTTAAGCACATGCAAATAAAGGTAAATTGTTAAATCTATGTAGTGTTTATGAAATAGAAGTATTCTGGGCTTTGAAATTCTAATTTACTATAATTATTATTTAAATTCAAAGAAAAAAAGAAATTTTCAACTTCTCTCCAACTCAGAGTGTATTCGGGGTCTCTCTCCCCATATTTCTAAATTGATTGCATAAACCTTCAAGCACTCTCCAAATCATATTGTAATCAATGTTGCAAGCATTTTTCTGACCTACAAGTTAGTCAAGGTCAGCAATCATTTTTTGAAACAACTGTTTAATGCAGATCCTGTCATAATATTGGGTGTACAGTAAATGTTTAAGAAATACTTATTGGACGAATAATAAATGAATGAATGAAAATAAATGGATCTCCAAATAGCCAATTAGCCATTTTATTTCCCAGTACTTTTTAGTTATATTGTAAGTTTATTTTGTGATTAGGATGCCTTTAAAAATACATTTTATCCCTTGTCTTTAATCATATTTTTCGTATTACCAGAAATGTTGACTTTGATATCCTTTCATCTGTCCACATGTCCCACTGGGAAGAACATGGTGAATGAATATTGCTTGGTGTTAGTACATCTAGCATATTTTAGAAACTCAGAAAAACAGCAGTTCAAGAGCGAACTATGTGTTTAGATAGCTGGATGGTGGACTCCAGTGCTTGGAGTGATGGTTATACCTATAGCCTAGATCTGCCTGGTGATGAGCCCTGGAGAATGCAAGGTAATTGAAAAGGCTGGTTGAGCCTCCTGAAAAATGCTGACAACCAATACTCAAATTACTACTTATATTGTAAATGTCCCCAGTAAGGTTCAGACACACATATTCCACCTGTTTAAAGAATTTTGTCATAGTTTCCAGGTGTTTCTTGGTAATCTCATTCTAGATCTCATCATCTGGACTTGAATGGATAGCAGGAAAATATAGAACAAAGAGCAAGACCCAACTTCTGTTCATATAAAGAATATGAATCCGGGTGGCCCCTGTGGCTCACTGAGTAGGGTGTCGGCCCCGTATACCAAGGGTGGCAGGTTCAAACCCAGAACCGGACAAACCGCAACAAAAAATAGCCGGGCGTTGTGGCGGGTGCCTGTAGTCCCAGTTACTTGGGAGGCTGAAGCAAGAGAATTGCCTAAACCCAGGAGATGGAGGTTGCTGTGAGCTGTGTGATGCTACGGCACTCTACTGAGGGCGATAAAGTGAGACTCTGTCTCTACAAAACAAACTACAAAAAAAAAAAAAGAATATGAATCAATAAAGAAATATGTTTTATAAAAAAAGAAAGAACTATCTTAGAAAAAAATAGGTGAGTCACAGCTAAACCTTAAGTCAAACATCAGACCCTTTCATTTTTGTTAGTAAGTATTTTATAAGATTGAGACTAAAAAATATCTGTATTGAATTTCAAAAGATTATATTTCTGGGGTTTAAGACTTACAGAATTTATAATTCAACCAGGAAGAGAGTGCACAGAATTTCAAAAGGCTATATTATTTTCTTTTGACTTCTGAGAAAACTATTCTTGAGCAGTGTATGAATAAATTAAAACATACTTTTTTCAAATGCTGGCACCCTCCCCCTCATTTTTTAGTCTTTAAACTGATATAATGCTAACCTTCTATTTCAGTTGCATTGTTTTTCTTTTCACTGTATTTCATTCATTTATTCAATGAATATTGATTGAGGAACTGTATATTCTTTTTTTTTAAGTGAACAGTTTATTAAGAATTAAACAAAGGTATGATGCAATACAGTACAAGCAAGATACTCAAGATAGGTATAATAGTACTACTCACACAAAAACTTG
>CAUYON010019756.1:0-101915 GCA_963573935.1 Arctocebus calabarensis | reverse complement strand
GTCAAGCCATGAATGGTGTGTGTACAGCATGGAGCTCTGTTTAGCCACAAGAAAAGATGGAGACTTTACATATTTTGTATTTACCTGGATGGAGCTGAAACTCATTTTTCTTAGTAAAGTATCTCAAGAATGGAAAAACAGGTCTCCCACATAGTCAATACTAATATGAAACCAATCTAGAAACAACTACCCACCCACAGCAAAGAAAAACACAAATACAGTCCAGCAAGGGGGCGGGGACAGGAAGGGGGAGAGGGATCAGGAGGATCTCACCTAATATGTACAAAGTGGGGGTGTTCAGCACACCTCATAGGTGAAGGGCTCAATTACAATGTGAACTTTACCTTAGAATTGAAAACAATGTAAGCAAAACATATGTACCCTCATATTAATCTGACATTAAAAAAGAATATACGAAAATAAAACAAAAATGCAACCAAACAAATAAATGAAGAGGAATAAAAAAGAGATGAGCAATCAAGATGTGAAAAGACTGGGAGGTCCTTCAGATGCACCTTACTCAGTGGGAGAAGCCCATGTGGGCAGGCTACGTGGTGCGTGATTCCAACTACAGGACACTCTAGAAAAGGCAAAACTCCAGAGACAGTGACGTGAATGGTTGGTTAGTTACTATCAATGCATTGGAAATAATTCAGAAACTTTAATTGCTAAGTCTGAGAAGCAGTGGCCTTTGGTAAGAAAAAACAACTTAATGTGAAGTGTAGAGCATGACCTGATGAATGTATTTAAGTTTTGTCCTAAAAAGAGGATTTTAAAAAAATACAGACTTGTATATTGACTTTTTGGTGTACTTTCAGATGTCTATAAATCTTATTTTGAAATTCAAAACATGCAGTTATGTCTAATAAAAGAAAAAATAGTCAAAATGTTACTTCATTACACCAAAAACAAAAACAAGTTACAGCTTGCACTCCTGTGGTCCCTTGCATACCTGCCATCCCTGCACACCTCCATCTGCCACATACCTGCCATCTGCTGCACACCTGCCCTTGGCACACCTGCCATCTGCTGCACACCTGCCGTCCATTGCACAACTGCCATCCTCTTCCAGCCCTTGCACACCTGCCATCCGCTGCACTAGCCCTGTGCCTGTGCTGTGCAATGGGTGCTGCCTGTGCTCACAATGATTTCAAAATTATGGCTGCCACAGAAAAGGTGAGGAGGGAATGGACTTGAGTGTGAACACAAAAGCTTTAGTTGTGTTGATAACAATCTTTTTTCATTAAGCAATAACGTTTTAAAAGTTGAGTACATGCAGTGAAAGTATATTTTAGGTGGATCAGTGATCAGGGTAGAAATATGTCACATACCCATGATCCCAGATAGTCTCTCCTGGGCCTTCCTCAGTTCACATGCTCTTCCTGAATCAACTCACTGGAGTTGGTCAATACTTTTGCCAGTCTGAGGGCAAAAGAGAATTGCTTAAGCCCTGCAGTAGGAGGTTGCTGTGAACTGTGATGCCACGGCACTCTACCTAGGGCAATAGCTTGAAGCTATGTCTCAAAAAAAAAAAAAATGCATTAGGGGGGTGGCTCCTGTGGCTCAGCGAGTAGGGCGCCGGCCCCATATACCGAAGGTGGCGGGTTCAAGCCCGGCCTCGGCCGAACTGCAAAACAAAAAAATAGCCGGGTGCTGTGGCGGGCGCCTGTAGTCCCAGCTACTCGGGAGGCTAAGGCAAGAGAATCGCTTAAGCCCAAGAGCTGGAGGTTGCTGTGAGCAGTGTGACGCCACGGCACTCTACCCAGGGCGATAAAGTGAGACTCTGTCTCTGCAAAAAAAAAAAAAAAAAGAAAGCCAGAGGCATGGCTTGCACTGTGGCCCATCACTTCATTGTCCTCTGACATAGGCTTCTATCTTCCTCTTTTTGTTTTTCTCTTGATGGAGTAGATACCTCTGGAAAAAATACTAAGAAAAGCTGTTTTATAGGCAAAATTCCCAAATTCGTGTACGTGTGAACTGTCTCCAGTATGCCCTCACTATTGATACATAGTTCAGCTGGATATAAAACTCTAGGTTGAAAAACATTTTCCCTCAGAACTTTGAAAGTGTTTCTTCTTTGTCTTCTGGTGATACCAGTCTGGTTCTCTTTCTTTTGATCTCACATTCATAAAAGTATCTTCTACTTCACATCATCATGGGCATTACATGTCAGATGTCCTGGCCTCTGGTTTTTCCTGGTATCAAACTTAACCTGTCTATCTGTTGCCTCTTACTGAGATGTTCTTCTTCAAATCTCCTTATGGCTGGCTTCATTTTATTAATTAGGTCTGAGCTCAAATGTTGCTCCTCAAACAAGACTTCTTTTACCAACCTGGTTGAACCAGCAAATACCAGATGTGTAAAAAATGTTTATTTAATTAATTTAAAATAATTGGTTAATGAGTTCAATCTAATAGGGATTCTATGGGACTATTTCAAAAAGGAGTTAGTGTTTGGACTGGACCAAATTCACAATACTATTTATTTTTCATTTAGCTATCTATGTACAAAAAAAACGAATCTGAAATCCCTACCTCATACCTATGTAAAAATTAATTCATCTGAATTATGTATCTTACAGAAAATATAAAAGAAAAACTAAGAAATATTCTACTATAAAACATAAAATGTCTTCAGAACCACGTAGGATGGCAGATTCTTATGAAAGATAGGAAACCATCAGCCATTTGGACAAAACAATAAATCAGACTAATTAAAATTTAAGACTTCTGTTTATTAAAAGACATCACTAACCATAAGTGAGAAAAGACATTTTCAGTACATAGCACACAAAGGACTCATTTTTAGACTATATAAAGAACTTTCACAGTTAAGAAGAAAAAGACGAACAGATGTCAAAATAGAAAATTGGGCAAAATATTTAAACAGACACTGCACAAAAGAATATAGTCACGTGACTGATAAAGATGTGAAAAATAGTGCTCAATTTTACTATTCATCAAAGAAATGCAATTTAAAAGCACCAATGCAATATCACTACATAGTCACCAGAATGGTTTAAAATGAAAAAGACAAAGGATAACAAATGACAGCAAATGTTTGGAGCTTCTAGGACTTTCATATTCTTTGGTGGGTGTGTACATTTATCAATCCCTTTGACAGTAGCCATTAAAGCTAGACATATGCATGCTGTATGACTTAGCAACTCCATTCCTGGGTAAATGCCCAAAAGGATTGTGCACATATATTCATGAAAAGATGTTTACCAAAAGGATATTCACAGTAGAACTATTAGTAATAGCCTAAAATAGGAAACGATCCAAATATCTCTCAAAAGTAAAATAGATAAATAAATTATGATAAAGTCCTAAAATAGAATACCACTTAGCAATGAGAATAAATAAACTGTTGTTATATTCAACAACACAAATGAATCTCATAGGCAAGTACTTAGTAAAAGAATCAATACACAGGTGCTGCTCAGTGGCTAGGGCACCAGCCACATACACCAGAGCTGGCAGGTTCGAATCCAACCTGGGCCTGCCAAACAATAATGACGACTACAACCAAAAAATAGCCAGACGTTGTGGTGGGTGCCTGTAGTCCCAGCTACTTGGGAGGCTGAGGCAAGAAAATCACTTAAGTCCAAGAGTTTGAGGTTGCCATGAGCTGTGACTCCATGGCACTCTACCCAGGGTGACATAGTGAGACTCTGTCTCCAAAAAAAAAAAAAAAAAGCAATACACAAAAGATTTTATATTCTGCGATTCCATTTATATAAAATTCAAAAATAGGCAAAAATGATCTATAGGCTTAAAGTTATTAGTTATCTTTACTTTCCCTTGGGTGAGTAAATAGTGAGGGGCTGGCTAGACCTGGGAGAAGGCACCAGAGAGTCATCTGGGGAGCTGGTGATGTTTTAGCTTTTGAGCTGGGTACTTTTACATGAGTGTATTTACTTTGTCAAAATTCATCAATCTATACACTTATGATTTGTGCAATTTTGTCCGTGTATGTTATATCTCAAGTGTTTGCCTAAAAACTTTTGTTGTGGGAATTGAATAAGCTAATAAAGAACCCAGTTCAATGCCTAGCCCATGACAACCACCTATTACATGTTAATTGTTAAATTTCATAGTATAGATAGTGACTGGTGACCACAATAAGCCAGCGTGAAACATTCATTTAGCACTACAAAAAGTAAATTTGAAAAACTGGATCACAGTCATTAGGCTATGAGAGAGATAGAGAAAGAAAACATGTTGGCAAGGATGTGGAACAACTGGAAACTTGTGCATTGCTGATGAGAATATATAATGGTTGCAGCCACATTGTAGAAATGGTATGGTAGCATCTCAAAAAATTAAACATGGAATTGTCATATGATCCAGCAATTCTCCTTCTGGATATATACTCAAAACAATTGAAAGCATGGCATTGAAGAGATATTTGTATACCATAGTTCATACCAGCAGTATTCAGGATTGCCAAAAGGTAAAAACAACCCAAAGGCCCATCAATAGACGAATGTGAAGATGGTATCGCCACATAGTGGGATATTATTCAGTCTTTTAAAGGAATGAGATTCTGAAACATGCTACAACTTGGATAAATTTTGAAGACAGTATGCTAAGTGAAACAAGTCAGGCACAAAAAGGTAAGTATTGTTCTAAAATATTTTCCCTGCTGCTCTGAAATATTACCTTTGTCATAAATCAAATGGTCTATAAGTGTCAGTCTGTTTCTAGATTCTCTATTCTATTAGTCTGTCTTTCCAAGGGTCAAAATACCATCTCAGTTATCATAGCTTTATAATGAGACATGATAGGTAGTATGATCCTTCTAGCTCTGGATTGTGCTTCAAGATTGTTATGGCTTAACTGGTGGTTGTGGTGGGCACCTGTAGTCCCAGCTACTCGAGAGGCAAGAGGATCACTTGAACCTAA
This sequence comes from Arctocebus calabarensis, assembly GCA_963573935.1. Lineage (NCBI taxonomy): Eukaryota > Metazoa > Chordata > Mammalia > Primates > Lorisidae > Arctocebus > Arctocebus calabarensis. The sequence continues at coordinate 97,008 of CAUYON010019756.1, read as the reverse complement.
GCCGTTGAGGTTGCTGTGAGCTATGACACCACAGCATTGTACCGAGGGTGACAGAGTGAGACTCTGTATGAGGAGGGAAAAAAAAGAAGAAAAGAAAAACGTTTAATCCATTGGTACACAAAACTGCCATTTTCTTCATGCCATTATCCCCATAAACTGATTTCATGTCCCTCATCTCACTTCCACTGTTGCCAAATTTAATAAGAAATTTAGTTTTTGTTTGTTGTTCTAATTCAAGCTCCCACATTCTTGCAACAGCACACAAAAACACACAACAATAATAAATGCCACTCGGCAAGACATCACCACTCAGCGACATGCACACAGCTGTGAGACGCTGATAGACAACAGTTATGAAACCTTACCGAGCTGTTTATACACTGCTGCCAACATTAATGCACAGTGGTGAGTTTGCGGACTTAATTGTCAGACCTCATATATTTGACTTCACAGCATTCACATTGAATGGTTCCTTCTAAGCAGACTGGAGTATTTCTACCATTACTGTCACACATTGCCACCTGAGAGCAGAGATTATGTCATCTATGTTTGTATCTCCTTAGCTCCTAGGCAGTGCCCAAGACCAAAAAACTGCTTGATAAATGTTTGAGTGACTCATCAAATGGGTGAATGAGTAAGGGAGTCAACCACTCACTTCTGAGAACACAATGCCATCCTGGCAGCTAAATGTGTTAGTATTTGCCCCTTAGGCACAAATACCTAAATAAATAAATAAAACTAACATTAATCGAAGCAAAATTTTGCCCTGTTGTATTTTAACCCCTAAGAGTCTAAGTCTTATTGCCTATATGATTTCTCCTAGGCCTCTGTCCACCTCATTCTCATCTTGATCCAACTGCCATGAGAGAATTGTAACAGCAACTACAGTGCCATGTGACCAACATTAGTAAGGAGGTGATAAGTTTTTTAGATTTGGACCATCTTACACTCATTTCCCATCCCTAGTACCACCTTAGCTTCCTTCATTGGAATTGCCTCTTCTGCCCTAGGCCTATTCTCATTGTTCTACCTAAGCAGAGAGGTGGGCAGGTGACCCAAGCTTGACCAATTGGATTTTCCTTCCCTAAGATTAGAATCTTGAATGGACAGCAAATTATCAGGGATTGGCCACAGCACCATTCCACTCTGACCAGCACCAACCATGCAACTTCTTGGAGGGGATGGCTGCTGGGGTTTCCCAGCCAGGCTTTCCAGGTTCCTGTCAATTCTTTGAACCCCTGGTAGCCTTATAATACATTTGGTTTTTGTTCAAGTTAGTCTGAGTTGCAACCAAAAGATTCCAACTGATGCAGAAAGTAATATCAGAGTAGGGTGTTGCAAGACTAAGCAAGGGCGTTTGAAAGAAAGGAAAGAATTGATAGCTGATAGCGTAGGGATTCTTTGTTAAGTTATAGTAAACAGTTGGTTAACTTGTTGCCTAGTAAACCCTACACCATTTGCTTCCTGAGGCTTTAACATAAAAAAGAAATTGTAGAAAAACTTTTGGATTAGAGTGTGCAGATAACTTCTTCAGTAAAGTCTTCCAAGAAACATCAGATTACTGAAACTGACCCATCCAGAACCAAGAGAGGGAAGAGAATAGGTTTGCTAAGAATTCTCTTTTTTGACAATGGCCTGCAGTTATGGTTGTCTAGAGGTATAAGTATCGCTCAATTCCCCCATGCTCAAATTAAAGTTAACAGAAGGTAGGAACGTGAGACGTGAACAGGAACTAAATTTAAGGTCAGGGGCAGAGAGCCCCACCAAGCATGTCCTATTATGCCTTAAACAAAAAGCCAACACTGCCCTTGGAAAAATGCAGCTAGATACAGACTGTGAGCATCGTAGGGCAGTGGTTAGAGGTCCACGAGGACCGTGGACCCAGACTGCTTGGGGCTGAGTCTTCCTTCTGCCATTTAATGCGGATTGCTTTATTGCTCCATGAATAGTTTCTCCAAATTACAGATGATAACAGATCCTGTCTCACAAGGATTAAGCAAGTCGGTACCCAGAAAGCCTTTAGAACAATGCCTACCCCCATAATAAGCAATCAATAAATGTTACTCCTAACAGTTTTGCTGTTCTAGTGAGGAATGGGTAGGTTTGAGACATCCCCATGCAGCCTATTGTTTTGGCTTTTCTCAAGTTGAGGCCATGATAGAAGCATTAAACCAAAAGGATCAGGAGAAGGCCTGGGCACCTGGGTTTAACACTAGGACATGGCCATTCCCAGGGAGGTTCTTATTTCAAAGACTATGATATGATAAGATCTCTGACTCCTGATACGCCAGCATTCGGCAGAAACAAATAGACCAGAATCTCATCAACTTTTGAAGAGTATCATTCTGTCAAAGGAATTTCAAGTCTGGCCCACAATGGTCTGGGTTGGCAATTTCTGGACTCCCAACCTCACAGCAGCAGAGAGCTGCTGAAACAGTATAGAGGCGATTAGGGGCCAGAGAGAGAGTGGACCAGGGGGAGCCTTCCAGAGGATAGAAATGGGGGAGCCCACATACTGGCTGCCAGGGCACCATGTCTATGTGATTTCCGGCAGAGTCTGATACAGGCTGTGGACCAGGGATCCCTGTGAGTTGTTCCTGTGCTTTCCTTTTCCACTGCAGTTACCCTGTTCTCTCTCCACTGCTGTCTACTGAGCGCATCTGTGCTGATTAAATTTACTATTTAGCTTCAATGGACCACACAGGACTAGTAAGAAAACTCTATTTACGAGAACTGTGCATCACTCAGAGAAGAAGAACTAGATGGAACTGTGGCTTATCTCTTGGAGGGAAAGAGGTTGACTGTGCTCCGTGTAGAGGGTGGATATTTCTGAGGTCAGAAGCTGAGCGTGGACACTGGGCAGCTAAACGGGGTGGACTGTGCCGGATATATGTTGTTTTTGCAGCCCAGAGTCTTCTCAGTCTTCTGCTAGAGTAGTCTCCTCCAAATGTGGTTTGGTTGGCCTCCCAATCATGCCCCCAGATCCAGAGATGAGCCTCGGTTCTCTTAAGCCCCTCAGCATCCCCTGGCTGTGTGAAGAAAGCAGACAAAATCTGATCATGTGCTAAGTCTGAAAAAAGAAACATTCCTAGCTCCTCTCTCCATCTCTCTGCAGTAGAAATTTCTGGAAAGAGGCACTCTCTTTCCCTGGATGGCATCTAGAGTAGACATGAGATTTTTAGGGCATCTGTGACCACAAGGACCACATAAAGCTGGAGGATGAAACTAAATTCAGCCCCACAGAAGGCAGAACAAGGAGAAGGGAGAAGCCAGCCCTTGGTGAATTGTATGATTCTCACCTTCACCTGAATGGGTCTGCCGTCGGCCCTTTCCATTACCTAAGTCAAAATGTCTCCTTGTTTAAGCCAACCTGTGTTGGGTTTTCTGTCACTTAGTGTATAAAGAGTTTTCACCAGTACATTAGTACGATCAGTACTTTCACGTTTTGATGATAAAATCTATTATTTATCAAGAGCTTTATGGTTTACAAAATATTTACATAGATCTCTTTGGAGCTTGTTGCCTTCCCAATAGGGCAGACATCCCTTATAATTAGCCTTCTTTTGCTAGATGAGGAAACTGGGCTTAGACAGAGTCTACTTTGCCCAGAGACAGTCAGTCAGTGATCTGAGGAGTCGAGTTTGAACTCAGGTCTTCTGAGAAAATTCTCATGCTCCTATAAGGGTTGCCCAGACCCATCACAGACACCCCACCCCCAACTTCTGTTTTAAAGTCTACAAGTACAAGACAGAACACACCCGACCCAAATGATGTCCTCAAATCCTCAACAGCAGTGCCTGGTTTTCAAATCCAGAGGAGGCCCAGAACAGTCGCTTCTGCAAGAGAAGAAAGGATTCCATTTGAGATGTCTCTGGGGCAGTCATGCGGGAGATCATTTTCCTTTGTGGTTTCATTGATTTTACGATGAGGGAGTCTGTGATCTTAGTTGGAAATATTTATGCTTTAAGGGGAGAAACTCTCCCTTCTTCTGTCAGTCTTCCTTTACCCAGGGGTGGCTGAGTGGGGGACATATTTTTGAGAGTGGCGCTCCAGAGCCCACGTAGAGGAGTAAATTACAAGTGAATGCACCTCCAGGATGGGGCAGCCTCCCTGGTTCTGGCGGCACCTTCAAAGCTTCCTGAAAGTTCCCCAAGGAGAACAGCCAGTCTCAGAGGGGCTCCTTTTCAACCCTCTGCTGGCTTTGTCAGACACCTGTCCAAGGGTTCCTCAAGAGCTGCAGGCTTTAACTCATTTGTTCCCATGCCCCCTCTTACGGTTAGCTGTGCCCTTTTGCAGAAAGAGACACAAAGGCCCAGGTAATAAACAGGCTCAGGAGCTGAGCCCACCCTCCAGACGCCCCACCTGAGCTTCCAACCACCTGCACTCACTTTCCTGGAGGGCCAGGACTGTGACTTATCTGTCTTTGAATTCCCATCTTAGCACAAATTATGTCCAACATCTGGGGCTTGATACATTCTTGTGGAAATCATGGACAATTTTGCTATCCTGGTCTTTAAACCAAATTTGATTAAAGTTCAATTTGAACTTCCAATTCTTCAGGTCACAGGGAACAAAAAACTTACGATGCTCACAGACATTGGATGGTATCCAATCTGATTTCTCATAACTCTTTGATAATTCTTCCAGGGAGCAGAATGAAAATACTTTACCTTAGTAAAAATTGCTTCACAGTTTTCAAAGCCTTTTTAATTATCTCTATGACTGTGAGGCTGGCACTGCTGTGCCCATCTCAGAGATGGGGAAACTGAGACACAGACTGGACAATCTGCCCACAGTCACACGCCTGACAAAGACTGGATTCAAACCTACGTCTTTTTAATTCTAAGACCAGTGTTATAGCCACTGCCTCATAACAAGGGGTGTATTTTTATCACCACCTGCTCAGGGACCCCAACAGGCTCCTGGAGAAGGAGGAAGATGAAATGAGGATGGGAAATCCTGGACTCTGACAATAGAGTGGGAATATGAGGGTTGTCTCCAAATTTCTCCTGTTTATTGAGCAGCTACTATAGCCCAGATCCCCAGACACACTCACCTGGTTCCCGGGGAGGATTTACAGTAAGCTGAAGCAGAGCTTCTGCCATAGATGTCACCAACTGACCACACAAGAACACTTGAAAAGCCCTGAGCACCTATCTCAAAGAAACCCGATAGAGGTTTGCCGAAATTTGACAATAACCCTTACCAATGTCTGTGACATTACAAGTAATGAGTTGTGAAGCTAAATGATAAGCTCCCCATAATCGAAACCAAATTTTGGTGAGCTATGCTTGAAAGATTGAGTTATCTTTCTTTTAAGGCTATGGAAAATATTACAGAATCTTTGTCATTGAAAGTATTATAGAATCTTTGTCATTTTGAGGAGCGATTAAAGGCTTGCGGTCAAAATGTAGGAAAGAAAGAATTTCAAAGATGTATATTTAGGTTTTTTTTTAATTGTTATTTCTCTGGATTGTGTAATATTTGTGGTCTTTTGTCACTTGTTAAAGTGCATGGTTTTTGTCATTTCTAATTACAAGTAAATGTTCAGTTTGTACCTAATGTATTGTGATTCTGCTTTCTTAAAGAGTGCCCTGTTAGATGGTAAAAAGCATCAGACACCATACGATTTGATTCTAACCCTTCAGGGTCATCTCATTTAGATACTGTAACTCTCTGAAAGAACAAACTGTTCTTGGCTCGGCACCCATGGCTCAACGGGCTAAGGCGCCAGCCACGTACCCCTGAGCTGGCGGGTTCAAATCCAGCCCGGGGCCCGCCAAACAACAAGGACAGCTGCAATCAAAAAATGGCCAGGCATTGTGGTGGGCGCCTGTAGTCCCAGCTACTTGGGAGGCGGAGGCAAGAGACTCACTTGAGCCCAGGAATTGAATGTTGCTGTGAGCTGTGATGCTATAGCACTCTATCCAGGGTGACAGCTTGAGGCTCTGTCTCAAAAAAAAAAGAATCTGATAAAAGAACTAACTTATCCTCATTTTACAGATCAAGAAATTAAGGTTTAGAGATTATCTTTTTGCCTAGATCCCACAAACTGCTAAGGGGCGAGGTCTAGTTTCAAATTCAGATTTGATCCAAAATACTCAAACACTCCCTACTATGCTATTGTAGAATCAACCTTTGTGGAAATTCATCTGTGGTTCACTCACTTAATGTTTTGGGAAACTATAGTTTTAAAATATGTCCACAAATCCTTCGATATGCTTTCCTCCAAAAGGTAACCCCTAACTCACCTCCCATTGTGTGCAGGCTGGACTTCTATTTGCTTCTAACAAATAGAATATGGAGGAAATGGTGGCAAGAGATTGGTTCTTAGAATATGCTTTGGCTTTCCTGTTACTCTCTCACTTGTTCCAGGGGAAGCTAACCCTCACATCACAAGGACACTCAGGCAGCCTCTGAAGACGTCCTCATGAGGAGGAACTGAGTCCTCTGGCCAACAGCCATGTGGGTGAGCCATCTTGAACCTCCAGCCCCATTTGAGCCTTCAGATGAGTGCAGCCCAACCAGTATTTTGACTGCAATCTTATGAGAGCCAGAGCCTTCCAATGCAAACCTGCTCCCAGATTCCTGACTCTCAGACACTGTAAGATAATCAATGTTTGTTGTTTATGCTGCTAGTTTGGGGCTAATTTGTTAAGTGGCAATAGTTAACTAATATGGGAACTGTTCAGTGTTGCTGTAATGGATGCTCTGGCCAGCTGTCCTTAAAATGTTTACACAGGCGATCACCAGGGAGGGCACAAATGGCTCCATGGAAAGCCATCACCACTGGAAAACAATTTCATACACATGATTTGCCAGTGGTGAATCATAGTGTATTTTATTCAGCATTTTCAAACATCCTCTCAATTAAACTGAAGAGCTATGGTGATGCAGATATTTTCATTGCATGGTAATCACTAAAATGATTTCTTTACATTGAGGACCAAAGCCAAGTCAAGGAGGAAAATATTACCTTTTAAAACTTATTACCTGTCTCATTTGACCAGGGATTTGCAGCTATTTATAATAGTACATCCTTCTAGCATATAAACAAGACAATGGGAAACCAAAGTCACAGCAGCAGAATGCTGAGAAACCTGGAGATCAGGACTAGAGCAAGCTGAAATGTGCTATGCTGGCCCTGGGCGCGCCTCAGTTTTTAAAAACAAGCCATTAATTTTGGCTCTGAGAAGAGAGAAGCACGGTGAGCTGCAAATCCCCGCTATCCAGGCCACCTTGAATGTCTACAGAGGGTGCAGTCACACGAGGCCCTGCTCTCAGAAGGAGCTAATGCTCTGAGCTTGCCATTTTAGAATTAAGTATTTTATCCTTGAATCTGTGTTTCTTTCTTTCTTTTTTTTTTTTTTTTTGAGACAGAGCCTCAAGCTGTCACCCTGGATAGAGTGCTGTGGCATCACAGCTCACAGCAACCTCCAACTCTTGGGCTCAAGTGAGTCTCCTGCCTCCGCCTCCCAAGCAGCTGGGACCACAGGTGCCCACCACAACACCCGGCCATTTTTTGGTTGCAGCCGTCATTGTTGTTTGGCGGGCCCGGGCTGGATTCAAACCCGCCAGCTCAGGTGTACGTGGCTGGCGCCTTAGCCCACTGAGCCACAGGCGCCGAGCCAAATCTGTGTTTCATAATTGAACTCTGGCAACACAACAGGGGCATGCTCTGAGGGCTTGATGCCCAGCTCACTGGCAGTCTATTGCCCCCTCCCTCCTTACCCCCAGAGACTGCTCTCGCCTGGTGTCCCCTTCCCCAGCCCACTCTCAGATCACATTGGCAGAGGGAGGCCAGCACCCTGCCACCACCTATTTCCCCCATGGTGCCATGGGAATGGACACCAGATAGAGCAGGGGTCAGGTGCGTGTCCTGGGGTGACCTGGGGCAGGGCAAGGTGGTAGCCACACAACTCTGGCTGGCAGTGCCAGGACATCTTTGGTTGCAGATCTGGCAGGAGCCTCACATGCACTGAGTCAGGTACCAAACACATGCCTTGCAACCCCTGGGAGGTCACCCACTCACAGTGGGTTGGGACAGAAAGTCTGTAAAAGGGGACACTGACTTCCCTACCCCTGGCCAGGGCTCTGAAATTTCATTTTGCACTGAGCCCACAAGCTGTTTGGCCAGCCCTGCCCACTGTGGCTAGGGAAAGAAGAAATCAATTCCTAAGGGGTAATGTTTTTCCGACTCTCTTAGGGCTCTCAGGAAAGATGAGGCTAAGGAATATTCTTTTCTGCTGTGGCCGGAGTGAGGCACAGACACAGGGGGTGAGAAGCAGGGCGGAGAGACTCCAGCCGGCCAGGGATGCGTCTGTGGAAGAAGCTCTGCAGCCCGAGGAATCGACCTGAACAGCCAAATGTCTGCAGCCCTGCTGGGCCCTCGCACTCGCCCACGAGGAGCAGAACAGGCTGTGCTGCTTTCTCTGTGACCAGAAACTCCGTTCTGCACGCAGTGAGCCCATTCCATGTGGTCTGAGGACACCACAAACACAGCATGACCCTGAGTCGGAGGGAAGGGGCCACTCCGTGATCCTGAAGGGAACCCCCATGTAAGGGGCTGCTCCTTTGCCTGGGGACAAATCGCAGGGTCCCACAGACCTGCTGAAGCAGGAACACAGGCCTGCCCTGTGCAGCCAGCAGGGGTGCAATGAGGGGGTCTGGATCCTGGCCAAAAGCAAGGGACTTGAGGGAAGGCGGCCAAGATGAGGGTCTACAGCCTTGTCACGTGGTCCCATTTGGGACAGTCCTCTCCTTTCTGCCCTCCTATTGCCTCATTGTCACATAAGGCATATGCAGGAAAGGTGTTTCTCCCTTTGCAAGGTCTTCAGGGCCAGGCCTGCCAATTCTGAGTGTGCAAAGTCCACTGAGAGGCATCAGTTGGATCAGTTTCATTTTCCCCCTAGATAGTGAGCTCTTCTGATTTGAAAGGAGTAAATTTCCTTTTCTATTAAAAAAGAAAGAAAAAAAGTTCCCAGCACTCCCGTAGGCTGACAAGTCTACTTGATTTGTCATTGGCATTTGGGGTTTGTCCAGGACACTCCGGGCATTTTTATTTGTATAGGACTGAGGGTGTGTATTCAGTGCAAAAATGGGCACAGTCCCAGACAAATAGGAAGGCTGGTCACCCTACTGGTATTTAGATAAGTGGGGAGCCAGGCAAACCCAAATAATGTCTTTCAAATAAAAAATTAATGGTAATATTTATCACTCACCTCACTAGAGCCTATCTTGAAGGAAGAAAGAAATAAAAGAAATAAAACTCTGGACTGAATTTTCTCAGGAAATCCCAGGGATCTTTTGTGGGGGAGGAAATAAGGGAAAGGAGACCCAGAGAGGTCTGTTTACTAGACTCTGTCCTCTTTGCTACAAGCAGCACTTGCATATGATAACGCACATAGAGGGCACGGCTTTTCTAGAACAGCCAGTAAGGTGAGAGGCAAGTTGTTCTCCAGGCAAACCTGCTTACACAGGAGAAAACAGTTACATTAAGATGCTAGCAAGGGTCTCCTAGGACACCTCATTTTTGCCGGCTTGCACTGTTCTTGAACATGAATGTCAGCCTACAAAGTCAATCGTGCTAGAAAAGTGACTTCCTTTTAAAGCTCTTTGCTGAATTTCTATGAGGAGACCCCATTGTACTAAGGTGCTGGGAACTTGATCTTAGCCAACTCTGGAGTCCTCATCTTTTCTTCAAGTTCGGGGGGTACAATGTAGTACCAAGGAGCGGGGTAAGGAAGTGGGGCAGTGGCAGCCAGTAATACCCAAATCAGTGGGACCGAATTTCAGTAATCCCTTAGATGCATTTGCTCTCTTTTCTTTTTAATCTCAAATCAGTACTGACCTGTATTATTTTCTTCCCCATTTTGCAGATGAATACAGAGACAGTGGGAGACGTACCCAGGAATTGCACAGCTAGTAAGAGGTAAGGCCGAGCTTTAAAACCAAAGGCCTGATTCCAGACGCAGCCTGCTAATGTCATTCATTTAAAAAATACTGAATTTGAATTCAGGATTCAAATCCCACTTCCACCACTCAGCAGTCATATGCCTTTGAAAAAAAACTAAGCCTCCCTTTCCTCATTTATAAAATAGGGACAAAGAATACAGAGAAGGCAGGAATTTTGTGGAGATCAAATGAAGTAATATGTTCGTGTTTCTGGTGCACAGTAGAAATGTCCATCCCGTATTAGCTGACCTGGGCTCCCGGGATGGAGCAGGAAATGAAGCAGACAGAGATCCCCGCCTCAAGGAGCTTCTGTTCTGGCCTTTAGTTCCACTGTCTCTTCTAGTGGCCACCAGACATCCTCTCCCTGCACAGTCCTGGGGCATCTTTCCCTGCAGGCCGTATTCTTCCTCCTTCTCATCCTAATGGGCCCTTCCGCTCTGTTGGCTCTTTTTTCCTTCCCCGCTGCTCCTAGGAGGATGCACATTGATTCTTCTGCCTGCACCTGCGGGTTCAGACCCCTCCTCCTTCCTCTGCTCTCAATCTCAGGGCACTTCTCTTCTCTTGTCCCGTCAGTGCTCAGGGAACAAACTCACCAGGGCCATCGCAGACAGCACACAGGCCATTCATTCCTGCTCTGGGGCCGGATCCCGGAACTTGTCAAACGCCCAGCTCAAATGGGGAAGGGGACGTATTGGCTCGTGGAAGGTCTGCGCGTGCCTCTGCCCCCTCTAACTCTCTGCATTCCCCAGTGGCAGTTAAACTGGTTCTAACTCACCTAGTTTATTCTATGTCCTCAGTTACTTCACAGTCGTGGATTTTAAGTTTCAAAACTCTAAAGCGGTGATTTTCAACTGGTGGGCTGTGAGAAGATTTCAGGGGTGCCGCAAAAAATTGTAAAGTTCGCTAATTAAAATATTTTCAAAGGAAGTTCAAAGCACAATAAGCATATTTTTTCTTTTTACTCTTTTTTTTTTTTTTTTTTGGCTGGGGCCAGGTTTGAACCTGCCACCCCCTGTAATGGGGCCAACGCCCTACTCCTTGAGCCACAGGCACCGCTTAACTCTTTTTTTCATAAACATAATTTAAGTGTGTTGTGGAAGTTTAACTATAGGTTCAAGTGTGCTGTGAGATTTAAAAAAAGGTTGAAAAACAACTGCTCTAGAGCCTTCTCTGCTACCTACAGAAAAAATCCCTCCTCTCCCCTGGGTGTATGTGGCTGCTCCTAAGTAGCAGAAGAAGCAGGTAAAAAATAACACAAAATATCAGGGGGACAAAGTCATCAGGGAATCATATGACTTCACTGCCACATCTACCGATTAATACTTGTACATTTCTGATCTCATAAACACTTTTCACTGCTCACAATACCCCTTTGACAGAAACACCCCTTTGTGCCTCAGTTTACTCACTAGTGAAGTAGGAATGAGGATACTACCCTCATCTAATCATTGGGAAGACCAAAGTGAGCAAAAGGATATAAGGTGCTCAGAACAAATTCTGCCAAAGAGTGAGTTCCGTGTAAAATGTTAGCCACTATTATTAATTGTAATAATTGGTTATCGTATCTGTCTTTCTCTTGATACATATTACAGGATGAGGACAATGTTTTAAAATTTTTATCTCTGTATCCGCAACACAACCAGGGCCCAGCACATAGTAGGTGTTTTGTATATGTTTTGAATTTTAATGGAACAAACTGTGGTGTTTTGATCTCTGCCTCCTAATTAAAAAACAGATTTAGATCTCTGATGCAGTGAGGTCACTTGACTCCTGCCCATTCATACCCACCTCTCCCCCTTCTAGCAGACAATTCCTTAGAATGTCAAGACTGGGAGAGAGCTGGAGGTCATCTGGTCTAGCTTCAGCTTACAGAGAAGGATTATGAACCCTAGGAAGGGGAAGTGAAGAGCTCATGGTCACCTAGTGGGCGTAAAGAGTTTTAATCCAGCAAGCATTGGGAGTTGAACCACTTCTTTGCCATGACTGTTCCCTGAGGAAGAGAGCTGATCCCTTCCTTGTACTCACTACTCATTGACAACTCTTACTGAACATCCACTCCATGCCACACTCCAGAGTGGGAAGTGTGCAGGCTGTCATGGTAGATCAGGGTTCAAATCCCACTTCCACCACTCAGCAGTCATATGCCTTTGAAAAAACTGAGCTTCACTTTCCTCATTTATAAAATAGGGACAAAGAATACAGAGAAGGCAGGAATTTCGTGGAGATTAAATGAAGTAATATGTTCGTGTTTCTGGTGCACAGTAGAAATATTTATTTCTTTTCTTTCCACTCTGGTAGCAAGCCAAAGAAAGGGAAGCTGACCGGGCCCGGTGGCTCACGCTTGTCATCCTAGCACTCTGGGAGGTCGAGGCAGATGGATTGCTTGAGTTCAGAAGTTCGAGACCAGACTGAGCAAAAACAAGAACCCTTCTCTACTAAAAATAGAAAAACTGAGGCAAGAGGATTGCTTGAACCCAAGAGTTAGAGGTTGCTGTGCGCTCTGATGCCATGCCACTCTACCCAGGGTGACAGCTTGAGACTCTGTCTCAAAAAAAATGGTCTCCCTGACTTCAGGGAGATTATAATCAAAGATCTAATCAACTCTCTTTGCAAGATGAAGAAGCTGGAGCAGAGATGAGCTGAAGAGAAAGTTAAAGGAGGGAGAAAGTTAATTGGGGATGTTTAATTGAAGAGGCAATCCTAGTTGTGAAAGAGAGAAAGAAAGTAGGTTGCCAGAGTAGAAAGTTTTCCAGGCTGGGCGGTGGCTCACACCTGTAATCCTGGCACTGGGAGGCTGAGGCAGGTGGATTGCCTGAGTTCACAGGTTCAAGACCAGCTTGAGCAAGACCGAGACCCCACCTCTAAAAATGAGATGGGGCAGGCACCTGTAGTCCCAGCTACTTGGGAGGCTGAGGTAAGAGAATTGCTTGAAAGTAAGAGTTAGAGGTTGCTATGAGCTATAACTCCACAGCACTCTACCGAGAGTGACAAAGTGAGACTCTGTCTCAAAATAAAAAAAAAGAAAGGTTTCCCAGTGTGCTTTTGGGGGAGCCCTCCCAGCCACTTCAGCACTCTCTACCCTTGCCCACCGCAGTTTACTTACATCACTTACTCCCTGGATGTGCCTGTCGACCTTTCTCTGTATTATCTGTATCCCCTACTAGAATATCTGTTCCCTAAGAACAGAGACTGCTTAATGCTCCATGCTATGACTCTTAAAATGATGTCTAGCACATAATAGCGGCATGAAAAATATTTGTTAAATAAATTAGGAATGACAAGTTTCCAAAGTAGGAACTGAGTTACCTTGGGAAGAGAGCCTATGTTTAAAATATTGAGCAATGCAGTGAATGGTGCTAAGGTACTAAGGGCTGAAATTTGACCATTTCCAATGGCCATGGAGCTTTGGAGTAGCTTCTGTCTCTGGAAGACCCACATTCCTGACCTTTGACCGACCTTTTTCATACCCATGCCAGCTGGTGAGCTGAAAGAAATAATCCCACCAACTCAAGACTTAGGGTGTCCTTAAGTCAGCTCGTTACATGGAATCATTTGAAATCACCAGTAATTTTCAAGTGCATCTGACCTCGTTGAACGTTGGTCGAGGGACACTCAGAGTTCACAAAAAGCATGGTTGAATCACCGAGCATTTTGTTTGTGTTGGAGGATGAGGTAAAGTCTAGGAGCCTTCACCCATAAACCTGTCTGCAGGATTGAAAACGTGCTTCATAAAAACTCCCTGGTGACCAGGAATGTGCCCTGCTAGCGGAGGATGTGGCTGAAAGCACTTTTGAAAACCAAATTTTTAGCCTAGTTTTGCTCATATGCAGTAGGGGGCGCTGTTGATGCAAATTAGACAAGTAATATTAATAGATCAGCTCCATTATGCTTAACTAGGTCTCCTGGTGTTTACAGATTTGCACAGACACTTAGCCCTGGTTCTTAACATTAAATAGTTCAGGATGCCAGGAGAAGAACGTGGCTTACTCAAACAGTTTGAAGAATAACATTTTCCTGGTGGGCCTCCTATTAAGTGTAACCAGTTCTCATCTCTACCTACAAAAAAATCTTTTTCAATTTTCATCGTGCAATATTGGCTTTGCTCCTAAAGAGATTATTTATGTTACTTATTCCAAGGATTAATGTTTTATGTCTCCCAAATCTCTATAATACAGGAATTTTGAGATGTCTGAAATGGGGGAACCCAAGTTCTCCCTACCAACTTGAAGAACATTTAAACAAAGAAGGGCAAAAATCAACTCTCTCCAGGGTTACATTGACTAGGGCTGCAAAAGTAGTTGTTTGAAAAAAACCACTCTTGTGTTTCCCTGTAAGCAATACTGACATTTGGGGAGGAATATTTCCCCTAGACATCCCAGAGGGAGGTGCACGAGAGATTCCAAATGCCACATGTCATAGGGATGTCCATTTAGGGACTGGGCGGTAGATCTGCATTTCTGGAATCTCAGAGCCTCTAGAATAGTGGTTCTCAACCTTCCTAATGCTGCGGTCCCTTAATACAGTTCCTCATGTTGTGGTGACCCCCTTCGTTGTGAAAATAATTTTATGGTTGGGGGTCACCATAACATGAGGAACTGTATTAAAGGGTGGCAGCATTAGGAAGGTTGAGAACCACTGCTCTAGAATCAAAGGTGAAGAAAGGGTGCACTGGACCATGAATAACAGACGCCCCCTTTCCTCCAACCCCCTTCACCCTCTCTTAAACAACAAGTCCCCAAGGCTGGCTGAGCTTCACCAGATCCTGCCTGGACCATCTTGGAATGCCCAGCTCACCACATGGATCAGGAAAATGCCGAGACTGGGGGGATATGCAGACACTTTGCTCTTTTTCTGGAGTCTAGCACCTTCCCTGTCCTCCACAAGCTTGCTTCTAATTCTTCTAGCAAAGGAGAACACAGAATTCCCATGCACGTCCGGTTGTCCTCATAGCTCAAGGACCTTGAGGCTGATGCAATGTCTTAGGACCAAGCAAGGGGCACAGCCCTCGGCCCCCTCATCCTTCCTCCACAAAACTGCGTGGATGGAGGTGCCAGAAAGAGCCTGGGAAACAAAGGTGGCTTTCACCCAGAGCCAGCTGAGAGGGACGACCGTGGTGGCAGGGTCTGCGGCCCTGAAGCAGGGTGCCGTGCTGTGACTCTGAGCTCAAAAATGTGTGAAATTTCTTTTTGCTGGGTATTCTACATCAAGCGGAACCTGTTCTCAGAGAAACATTCCATTTCACAGACCCTAATGGCTTTCCTCTGTGCTGGTGCATTAATGAGGCTCCGGCTCATTCTAATCAGAAGGAAGCCATGCAGATAATTGCCTGAATTTTTAATTCAGGGTTATGATAGGGGAATCAAAGTCACACTGCAGTTGCTGAGCTGCCTCTAGTTCCAGGCCATTGACTTTTGCAATTTTCTTTGATTTCCCCCTCTCTGTCTCTTTCTCCCCACTCCCACCTCTCTCTCTCTCTCTCTCTCTCTCTCTCTCATTTGGTAGAGACTGACAGTTTCGGGCTAGGGTGGAGTAGAGGAACAGGGGCACCCCTTGGGGTCTCCTACACAATCTTCCTCCTCCTCTTTTCAACCCCTTCTCTTCCCCCACCTCCACCCCCTTCCTCATGAAAAAGTTGATCCTGCCTGCACCTGTCACCCCAGGGCTGGTTCTGGGAGAGTGCCCTGCAACTGGCCTCCCTACTCAGGGTCTCCGTGCCCATAAGCAAAGACAGGAAATTTGCCCCAGGAGAGGATCTCCCATGGCAATTTACTTCTCATTTCATCTCATTTTTTTAGGACTCAGGAGAGAAAGGAAAAAGAAAAGGAGGAAGAAATCAGGTGGCCAGAGCGGCTCAGAGTCTCCCAATTCCTCCACCCTTGGGTAGGTGGGAAGCTGGAGGAATTCAAGCCTGGGGTCCTCCCTAAGTTAACATGTCCCCTAACAGAGTGCTAGAACTTGAAAGAGTTTACAGAACTCTGAGACCTTTAAGCACCTAAATACAGCTGAATGTAAACTAGTTGTATTATATGCCCTCAACCTGCAAGTGAAAAAAGACCCCAAGCTGCTCTAGAAGGAGACTCCCTGACATTGGCCAGTTTCCCCAGAATGTCCAGGACCTTGGGGTGATACAGAATTTGCTAGTGTGAGAGTCAGCCTTTATGGCTCCACCCCAACTCTAAGCTGGCTTTTCTAGGAGAGCAACTGATGTCCCAGGGAAGTTTCTTCTCTCGGCATATTCCAGAGCTGGCTGTACCAACATTGTAGGCAAATGTTTCCGCTTTAAGCTGGCATTCAGCAGACTGACTCTCCCTTCCAGCCTGGACTCGGAATCACTGGGCACCAGACACGTGGCCTGGAAGAGCGAAATCTGTATAGGTTCAGGATTCTTGCTTTGAAGAGACAGAGGACATTTGCACTGTGACTGAGGATCTCCCAGGTGCCGAGGACTTGCTCTGCCATCGTTGTAATTGATCCTGACAAGCACAATTGATCTGACAAGATGACGATCTCTCCTTTACAGATCAGGAGACTTGAGTTCAGCAGAGAGAAACAGGAATCTTGCTGCCACCTGCACTTCACTTTTCAGTGGACGTTTTCTTTTGTGGAATCCAGAAATCCTTTTCAAGGTGCATGCCCAGGGCTTAGCATTGCTACTGATAACACGGTCTTTCCGATGCCAGGCTGTAGCTTTCGGAAATTATGAGGGGCAGTTACCTTTATTATGCTGGTGGAATTTGCCCTCCTTGAAACTTTCATTTCCTCAATAAAATATCACCTCGTGCTCGAATAGCTCCCCTCTCCCAAGAATGCCGAAGCGACCTGAAGTATGCTCTGCAGCCATCCAAGCCACGAGGGACAAACGTGGAGAAGACCCGACTCCTTAAGAACCTCCCATCTCTTTTCGAGTAGAGGACCTCATCGTGATGCTGTATTTTATGATACCACCAAAGTATCTCAAGAGATGTTTGTGAATTTTTTTAAGTATAATCAGTTTCCATTTTTTTTTTTTTTCATTAAAAAGGACTGGGGGAGGCAAGTGCGTTGGAACACTTTTAGACAGTCTCATTTATTCAATCAATCAGCAAATATTTAATGAACACCAGCTACATGCCAGACTGTGCCAGGAACAGAAAATGCTGAGATGAAGACTGAGTCCCACCCTCCAGGGGGTCGAAGTTTAGGAGGATGGGTGCATGAGTAAATACTTACCAGACAGGGTGAAGGCTAGGGCAGAAAGAAGCACAGTCTGCTATGAACAGTGAATGGGAATCCTGAAATCAAGCTAACAAGATGTTGTGTAAACACCAACACAACTGAAAGTAACAGCGAGCACCCTTGTTCCTGAGCCCAGGGGGTTGATCCATTTAAGAATGAAAAAGCCCATTCTAGACTTTGGTGCCCTCTCACCTCAAGAACCATCTTTCTCTTAGCTCCCTGGAGACCCGGCCTGCTCCCTAGGTCCTGTGCATTCCAGATCCAGCCCTGTGAACTTGGAGTTAATGATTAAACCAGGTGCCGATGCGTGGCTTGAGGCCGAGGCTTCCTTGGGGTGAGCTGGGCAGCTCAGCCTTGGAAACTGCCAAATTCCTGGCTCTGCTCCAGCCTGGGGTAGGATGGAGGCCCCAGGGCCAGCCCCCACACCCATGCAGCTCATCTTCAAAGTTGTCTGGAATCTCAACAACATGCAGTCTCCTCTGGCCACAAAGCTAAGGCACTGTGGCACGGCAGAAAGGGAATGCAAAGGAGATGGGAGCCTTGGGTACAAACCCTGGTGCTGCTGCTAATTAGTTAGGTGACATTGGGGAAGTCTCCTTGCCTTTTCTGGGGTTCAAGTTCCTCATCTGTAACAGAAGAACGTTGGACCAGAACGTGCCATGTTCTCTTGCAGTTCCATGCATTTGTGCACACTGTCACCTTTGCCTGGTACACCCTTCCCAGTCCTCTGTCTTATTCATCCTTCAGGGCGCAGCTTGAATCAACATCTTCAGAAAGCTTGCCCTGATGCCACGGGCTGAGTTAGGTGCCCCTTCTTTCAGCCGCCTTGCATTCTGTGTTTCCTTTTATCATAAAACTTAGCCTTTTGTTATATTACAGGCATGCCTTGGAGATATTGTGGATTCTGTTCCAGACCATTGCCATAAGGTGAATATCGCAAGTCACATAAATTTTCTGGTTTCCCAGTGCATATAAAAGTTATGTGGATATTATCCTATAGTCTTTTAAATATGCAATATGTGTCTAAGATAACAACATGCATACCTTAATTTAAAAATACTTTGTTGGCTCAGCGCCTGGTGCTCAAGTGGCTAAGGTTCCAGACACAGACACCTGAGCTGGCAGATTTGAATCCAACCCAGGCCTGCCAAACAACAATGACAGCTGCAAAAAATAGCCAGGCGTTGTGGCGGGCGCCTGTAGTCCCACTACTTGGGAGGTGGAGGCAGGAGAATCGCTTGAGCCCAGAAGTTGGAGGTTGCTGTGAGCTGTGATGCCACAGCACTCTACCCAGGGCGACAGCTTGAGGCTCTGTCTCAAACAAATAAAATAAATAAAATAAATGAATAAATAAAAATACTTTGTTGGTTTAAAAAATGCTAATGATCATCCTAGTCTTTAGTGAGTCATAATCTTTTGCCTGATGGAGGGTCTCGCCTCCATCTTGACAGCTGCTGACCGATCAAGGTGGTGGTTATTGAAGGCTGAGGCGACTGTGGGAATTTTAAAAAATAAGATAATGAAGTTGGCCACATATATTGACTCTTCTTTTCACAAAAGATTTCTTTGGAGCATTTTATCCACAGTAGAGCTTCTTTCACAACTGAAGTCAGTCCTCTCAAATCCTGAAGCTGCTTTATCAACCAAGTTTGTGGCATATTCTAATTCCTTTCTTGTCATTTCAGCAATGTTTACAGCATCTTCACCAGGAGTAGATTCCATCTTAAGAAACCACTTCCTTGGCTTGGCGCCTGTGGCTCAACGGGCTAAGACGCCAGCCACATACACCTGAGCTGGCGGGTTCCAATCCAGCCCGGGCCCGCCAAACAACAATGATGGCTGCAACCAAAAAAAGGCCAGGCGTTGTGGCGGGCACCTGTAGTCCCAGCTATTGGGGAGGCAGAGGCAGGAGACTCGCTTGAGCCCAGGAATTGGAGGTTGCTGTGAGTTGTGATGTCACAGCACTCTATCCAGGGTGACAGCTTGAGTCTCTGTCTCAAAAAAAAAAAAAAAGAAAAGAAAAGAAACCACTTCCTGGGCTCATTCATAAGAAGTAATCCCTCATCCATTCAAGTTTCGTCATGAGACTGCAGCAATTTGGTTACCTCTTCAGGCTCCACTTCGCATTCTTGCTATTTCTACCACATCTGCACTTACTTCCTCCACAGATGTCCTGAACCCTTCTCAAAGTCATCCATGAAGGCTGAAATCACATTCTTCCAAACTCCCGTTAATGTTGATATTTTTACCTTATTCCATGAATCATGAATGTTGAATGTTCTTAATGGAATGGTGAATCCTTTCCAGAAGGTTTTAATTGATTATTCCCAGAGTCATCAGCGAAATCACTATGTATGACAGCTATCGCCTTTCGAAATACATTTCTTAAATATAATAATAGAGTTGAAAGTCAAAATTACTCCTGATCTATGGGCCGCAGAATGAATTTTGTGTTAGTAGGCAAAAAATAACATTAATCTCCATCAGAGTTCTCAAGTGACCAGAAGCATTGTCAATAAGCAGTAATATTTTGAAAGGAATCTTATTTCTGAGCAGTAGATCTCATTAGTGAGTTTAATATATTCAGTTAACTATGCTATAAACAGACGTGCTCTTATCTAGGATTTATTGATCCATTTCTAGATCACAGGCAGAGTAGATTTGGCATAGTTCTAAAAAGCCCTAGGATTTTTTGAATGGTAAATGAACATTGGCTTCAACTTAAAGTCATCAGCTACATTAAGCCCTAATGTAAGAGTAAGCTTCTCCTTTAAAGATATAAAGCCAGGCATTGACTTCTCCTTAGCTATGAAAATCCCAGATGGCATCTTCCTCCAATAGAAGGTTGTTTTGTCAGCTCAGCACCCATAGCTCAGTGAGTAGGGTGCCAGCCACATACACCAAGGCTGGCGGGTTCAAGTTTGGCCCAGGCCTGCTAAAAAACAATGACAATTGCAACCAAAAAATATCCGAGTATTGTGGCGGGCTCCTGTAGTGCCAGCTACTCGAGAGGCTAAGGCAAGAGAATCACTTAAGCCCAAGAGTTTGAGGTTGCTGTGAGCTGTGATGCTGTGGCACTCTACAAAGGGTGACATAGTGGGACTCTGTCTCCAAAAAAAAAAAAGAAGATTGTTTTGTCTACATTAAAAATCCCTCAAAATCTGTTGTTTAGTATAGTGATCTTAGCTAGATCTGGGTAACTTTCTGCAGCTTCTTCTATAACAAGCACATCCCCTTTTAGGTTATGGAGATGGCTTCTTTCCTTAAATCTCTTGAACCAATTTCTGCTAACTTTGAACTTTTCTTCTGCAGCTTCCTCACTTCTCTTGCACTTCATGAAATTGAAGAGAGTTAGGGCTTTGTTCTGGATTAGGCTTTGGCTTACGGGACTCTTGCATCTGGTTTGATCTTCTATCCAGACCACTCAAACTTTCTTCATATTAGCAATAAAGCTGTTTTACTTTCTTATCATTTGTGTGTTCACTGGAGTAGCACTTTAAATTTTCTTTAAGAACTTTTCCTTTGCATTCACAACTTGGCCAACTATTTGGCACAAGAAGCTTAGCTTTCAATCTGTCTCAGCTTTCAACACGCTTTCCTAATTGTCTTTATTAGTTTAAGGTTAATCAATGTCTTTAACCTCTTTGTCCAGAACATAAAACCTTACAACACTTTGCTTTCTCTTTCTCAAATCCCTACTGTGTCTTAGTACTTTAGTTTTGTCTTATTTTTAAACTCATCAAAAAAATTTTTTTAGAATTTAAGAGCCATTGTTGTTTTAAGAGCCATATGTAGATACAACAATATATTGCTTATATTGCTTCTTGCAAGACCTCTCCTTCCATTCAATTTTCTTCTTCTTGAAATGCATCCTTTAGTAGTTCTTTCAGTGAAGGCTCCTGACACATAAACTGTCTTTGCCTGAAAATATTATTTCGCCATCACTCTTGAAGAATATCTTAGCTGGGTATTAATTTCTACATTGATGGTTATTCTTATTTCACATTTAAAAGACTATTTCTACTATGTTCTGGCACTTTTTTTCGCTAAGAGGTCTTCTATTATTCTGACATTCCTGCATAGGAAATTTTTTTGTATATATCTCTGGTAGCTTCTAACATTTTGTTTGTTTGGTCTCAGTTGTTTCTGTAGCTTAATTATTATGTATCTAACTCTATTGTTGTTCTCATTTATCCAGCATGGGACTCAGAATACTCCTTTAGCCAGGGGATTCATGTCTATTTCTTTTCTTTCTTTCTTTCTTTTTTTTTTTTTTTTACAGTTTTGAAACTGTAAAAAGGCAAGATCTCTTTGGCTAATGCCATTTCTACATTTTCTCAAGGCTTTGTTTTAGAGTATCTATTTAGAAATAGGTTCAATCTTCTCATTCTATCTTTCATATCTTCTAACCTCTCATGCATAATGTCTCTTTACTCATCTGTTCATCCTTTTGTGTGACTTCCTCAGGTCCATATCTCATGTCACTAAATCTCCCTTCATGTGTCGCTATTCTATCATCTAGTCCATCTATTAATTTTTAGGTTTCAATGACTATATTTTTCATTTTAAATTACATTTCTATCTTTCTGCTTGTTCCTTTTTTTACTATCCCATTCTTAATCTCTGTTACCTCTTTAAATATTTAATTTTAAATTAAACTTATTGTATTTTATATTTACATACTAAATAAAAAACACACATATTTTATAATCTCTTCCAGAGCGATGATATAGTCTTCTATAGTCTACATTTTCGTGAATGCTGCTGCTCCTATTTGTTGTCTTTGTTAGTTCTCCTTCAAGGTGATTTGGCCCTAGCATCATTTGTGACTTTTCATCGTGGGCTCTCCTTCAGCAGGAATTATCTTTTGTGCCCTTTCACATATGCCTCTTCTAGGGCCCTGGTAACTTGGCTGGTTCTTAGACTTACCCCCCCCCCTGATGTTATAAATCCAAACTCTACATATACATGTTACAGACTTGGATTTGCGTTTCTCATGGGTGTCTGTTTTTCCCAGAGTCTCAGGCAGTTGTCAAGACTCCTTATAAATTCCCTAGGCTGGTGAGCAAGTGTCCAGCTCCCATTCTCGTGCAGCGTAACCCTTAGAATCCAACACACATCCCCACCTCTCCATGTCCTCAGTTTTTCTTCTATGCTTTCATTGAGTATTGAAAAAACCTTAGCATCCAGCAACTTAGCCTGTCTCTGAATCTGAGACCCCCAACAGACATTCCTGGTCTCAGTGCTCATTTACGGCTTTAACTTTTAACCTTCCCCCTCTTCCTTTCCTTCCTAGAAGTTCAACAATGCATTTGGGGAAAAAATGTGATCTTTTTGTTTTAACTTAATTTTGATTTTTTATGTATCTATAGCAGAAGCTGGATCATATCAGTCTGTCTCATTAACCAAAAGTCTCAGACTTTTGGCTGAGTGAATTAATGATATCCAAGTTTCCTTTAAGTTCTAAAGTCCATAAATTTAAATGTACGCAAAGGAAAAGCTTAACACTTACCATTAGAAATAGAAATCCAAGAACCCTGCCCATCTTTCCTTCTCTCTCTGTGGAAATAGACAGAAGCTCCAGTGACTCCAAAGGATATACATTAACTAAAGTAACATCAACTAAAGTTCTCTCCAAGTTACATTTGGTGACAGTGGACGTAAAATATACCTAACCTTTTTATTCTTCAAAATGGCAGCAATTCTATTGACCCAATTTGTGGGGTATTAAAAGAACTAAAGAACTATCTTAAACACCCTTCCAAATAAAAGTTCTGTGCATTGTAATTTAGTCCTAACAATGCCAAGAGTCAAATGTCAAGGAGCCTCAGTAATAAACTCTTCTTCATGAGCATTAGAAATGCCCAAGGCTATTGGAGGGAGATTGAAATACGGTTCTTAGACAATTCCCATTCATGCCTAAGCAACCGAAGAAAATACTTTCTAGCATCTGCCTTTCTAGTATAAAGACACTATAATAATTTGCTACATTGCAGGATTTTGATCATACAGCTTAAGAGATGGATTTGTCCGTTTACCCTCAAGGTATGCTTGTCTTGTTCTTGAAAATCCTGGCAGTTTGGTTCAGTTCCACAAACACCTGTGTGCCGTGTGCTGCTCCCTGGAGGCACAGAGATGAACAGAAAGAAACCCCTGCCCTCAGAATACTCCTGATGATATCAACTATGGATGGGAAATGGAAACTTTCTGTGCTTTTTAAAATCTATTAATATTTTTATTTCATTTTATCCTTTTTCTTTTCTCTTCTTATCTTTTGTTTTGTTTTGTTTTTCTTTTGAAACAGAGTCTTGCTCCATTCCCTGGGTATAGTTACCCTAGCTCACAGCAACCTCAAACACAGACGCCTGCCACAATACCTGACTAACTATTTCTATTTTTAATAGAGACGGGGTCTCACTCTTGCTCAGGCTGCTCTTGAAATCCTGAGCTCAAGCAATCCTCCCACCTTGGCCTCCCAAAGTGTCATTTTATTTTCATTTACTTGCCTCTTTAGAATCTTTGACATTCCTCCTGTACAATTTCCCTTCCTTCTAAACTGTGGCAGCCCTGCAGATTCCAAGGACCGCTTCCATCATGGTAGCCTAGAGGAAATGGAGGTGTCTCAACCAGGCCCCCAGGAATTCAATGAAATTAAATTCACTTGTCCTTTGGGCCCATAGGTAGGCAGACTTTTTTTTTTTTTTTTTGCAGTTTTTGGCCAGGGCTGGGTTTGAACCCACCACCTCTGGCATATGGGGCCGGCGCTCTACTCCTTTGAGCCACAGGCACCGCCCCATGGCAGGCAGACTTTTTTAACAAGCCAGCACACACCTACTCTAGAAGGTCCTAGAGCATCTTCTCTTCTGGTGGGACACCTCTGCTTTCTGCCCTTTATTGTCATTACTTGTCTATTTGTCTTAGCTCCATCACTGGAACTGAAACTTGAGGACAGGGTTCATGCCGCATTCATCTTTCACATACACTTTAAAATTCAGCTCAAAAATTACTTTTGTATGATTTCTTCCAGCCCCAAATCCTCATTTTGCAGCTAAAAATCAGAGGCCCAGCAATGTGGCTTGCTAAGGATGACACATGGTGTATGTGAAGAGGGAAGGCAGCACCAGGACCCATGTCTCCTGTCTCTCCCTGCCATCTACACTCAGCAAACATCGGTTCTAACTCAGGGTTTCACAAACCACCTAGGGAACTTTCTAAAACACAGACCCAATTCCATAGGTCTAGGATGGGGCCTGAGATTCGCATTTCTAACAAGCTCCCAGGTGATACAATACTGCTGCCCATGGACCACACCTCCACTGGCGAGGGTCCAATACAACCAGACACTGCACTACATCCACAGGTTATGGGGCTCGGAGGGGACGAGTGGAAAAGAGCAGCAAAGTTTTACAAAGAAAACCCCAAGTTGGGCACGGTGTCTCACGCCTGTAATTCTAGCACTCTGGGAGGCCGAGGCAGGTGGATCGCTGGAGCTCAGGAGTTGGAGACCAGCCTGAGCAAGAGCGAGACCCCGTCTCTACTAAAAATAGAAAAACAAGTCGGGCCTTGTGGCGGGCGCCTGTAGTCCCAGTTACTGGGTAGGCTGAAGCAAAAGGATTTCTCGAGCCCAAGAGTTTGAGGTTGCTGTGAGCTATGATGCCACAGCACACTACCCAAAGTCAGACTCTGTTTCAAAAAAAAAAAGAAAGAAAGAAAAACCTACACTCTCAAAGCTCAGAGTTCAGAAGCTACAGGCAATTATAGTATGGTTATGGTGAAGGTCTGTCTGTCTGTACATAGTATTCCAAGTACATGGAGAAAGGAAGAACAAGTTATTTCCCAGGGCGAACTGCAGAAAAAATTGCCTTAATATGTTTCCTTGCTGGTTACTTACTTCCCTCTCCAGTAATAAATGCCAGCTTTTTTTTTTTTTGTAGAGACAGAGTCCCACTTTATCGCCCACAGTAGAGTACCGTGGCGTCACACAGCTCACGGCAACCTCCAACTCCTGGGCTTAGGCGATTCTCTTGCCTCAGCCTCCTGAGTAGCTGGGACTACAGGCGCCCGCCACAACGTCCGGCTATTTTTTTGTTTGTTTTGCAGTTTGGCCGAGTCTGGGTTTGAACCCGCCACCTTCAGTACATGGGGTTGGCGTACTACTCGCTGAGCCACAGGTGCCGCCTACAAATATCAACTTTTTCCCCTGAGTTCTGAAGCCAAAGTATAGCAAGGCCGGCTCCTTGAATCACACCCACTCATGGGGGGCCTGGGGACCCATTCTCTTCTGTACCCACAGATGCTGCTGCAGCAAGTGGGGCTGTAACTATACCAGGTCATTTCATCAGGTCACGTTGCAGAAGCATCACCCACTTAGGTCCCTCCTGCTTTTGAGAAACCACCCTGGAAATGCTGTGCATGTCTCAATTAATCTGGCGTTGGAAGAGGAGGACATGGCAAGGATAGGGCTGGCCATCTGGCCAATAATTTTCACACCTGTAGCGAGTGTGGTGCTAGGATGAGAGCCCCTTCACTGCACCATTGCTGACTCCACCAACTTGTTTTTATTCTTAAAGGGGGAGGGAACTTGTTCCAGTAATAATCTCAACTACAGTTAATTATATCACCCTGGGCATAGCAATGAATGTGGCCTATAAACAACGTCTAGGGCCCTCAGGCCATTGTCACTTCCTGTAAGAGAAACTGAGATGGGGTCCCCTGAGCCCACCCAAAGCTGTATGAGTCCCCAGGGGGATGGGCATGCCAACTCAGACCCTGACATGGGCCTTTAAAACAGGCTAAGAAAAGAGAGGGAAAGGTGAAGAAAGTGCTCCAAAGAAGTAACACAAATTTCATTGACACGAAAGGCCCAGCTCTCAAATTTTGCATTTCAAATCCTTTCTTTCTTGAAGATTGGCAAGGAGAAGCAGCTAAGCTGAGCAGGGTGCTATACAATCCATAGGCCCTAAGTGCACAGTCAGAGGCAAAGCGGTGGTCAGCTTAGCAGAGCCACAGCACGGCTCGGCTCGACATCAGCACAGCGGGGAGGACTTGCTGAGAGGGAGGGGATTTTAGGAGGTGGATTTAAACAACTGCTGAAGTCCCCTTAAATCCACCTCCTGGTTTACAGGGAAACCAAAGCCCAGTGAGGGTAAGAGAGGCCCTGCCTGCAAATACTAGCTGGGTATTTTAAATGCAATGATTAAAATACAGAAATGGGTTTTTTAATTACAATCCTCTTGGCATACTGCCCAAACAACTTCAGAACTGATTTAGGAAAGCTCAGAATCTGTAAACCATCAGCCATCAGTAACGTGAGCAGGTTAGCAGTGAGTCTCCATTGTGGCAGCCATCCGATCAGGGGGAGGGGATAGTGATGGGCCCAGATGGCCCTGCGAGGCAATGACAGAGCAAAGCCCTGAACACAGACCAAGCCACTCTCAACCCTGTGTTCTCTCCACCCCACTGAGGAGATGTGGGGTAAAACACAGAGTGTAAATGAAAATATCATAGCATTGAACCTCACATAGCCCACATAGGAAGCTAGGACTTGTGTGCTGAGATCTACTGTTTGACTAAAGTGAAATATAAAGACAAGCAAACCAATAGTTTCAACATATTATGAAAATCCAGATTAGATGAGAGGGTGGTGCCTATGGTTCAAGGGAGTAGGGCATTGGCCCTATATGCCAGAGGTGGTGGGTTCAAATCCAGCCCTGGCCAAAAACTCCAAAAAAAAAAGATTAGATGAGGGGAAGAACTTGTTTTTAACATTTTAATACATTTCCAAAAAAAGAAATAGAGAGGCAGGGATTAGAGGAAGAGAGTTAACCTTGAACACAAGACTTAGGCAGAAATTCCATTTTAGGTTTTAAACCACAAATAGATTTGCAAAGAAGAGTCTTTTTTTTTTTTTTTTTTTTTTGAGATAGAGTCTTACTCTGTCACCCTGAATAGAGTGCCATGGCATCATCATAACTCACAGCAACCTCAAATTCCTGGGCTCAAGTGATCCTCTTGCCTCAGCCTCCCCCTTCTGTGTGGGAGTACAGGCACCCACCACAACATCCAGCTTGTTTTTCTATTTTTAGTAGAGACAAGGTCTCACTTTTGCTCAGGTTGGTCTTGAACTCCTGAGCTCAAATGATCCACCTGCCTTTGCCTACCAAAGTGCTGGGATTACAGGCGTGAGCCACCGAGCCAGGCCAAGAGTCATGTCTTAATATCAAATACTTGAGCCTTGCTAGAGTTTAAGCTTTAACAAACACCCACAGAGTAAATATCGGCCTTCCGCTGGTCTGTAACTATGCCCAATTTCCATTTCCATTATCTCCATAGTATCTTCAAATTCCTGCCTTCCAACATTAAAACTTCATACACATCTGCCTCTCAGCTCCTAACCTGCTCATTGGTGAACTGCGTGACTAACATTACTAATCTCACGCCTTTTGCTGTTAACATTGGATCAAATAATAGTAACGCTGCCGGTGGCTACAAAAATTCATCAGCTTTCTAGAAGGCAAATTGGCAATGCATATCAAAAGCCATAAAAATGCCTAAACCTTTGGACTAAATAATCCCATACCTGGGACTGTTCCCAAGAAAAGTCAATAGCAAAAGAAAAGTTATTTAAAAAGTGCATTATTATGATATTAGTGAGAACTATCCAACAATCAGACAAACAACACCACCTCTCTAATAACAGTTACCATTTATCGCCAAAATTCTCTGCCAGGTCTCTACATGGTTTCCTTCTAAACCTCACAGTACCTCTCTCAGGTTTGTATTGCTCCCATTTCACAGATATGAAAACTGAGGTTTAAAGCAGAAGGCAGTAACTGGATCAAGGTCACATGAGCAGTACATGACTTAGGTTCAAGCAAGGCTTGAGCCCAAGGCTTTGGGACAATGATGTCTCCATCTGTTCTACTCACCCCTAGGATTGCTTGAGACAGGGGCCCTGGAAGAGTGAGTCTCAGGAACCTTGATGCCAGAGCTTCCTAGACAAGTATGAAAAAGCAACAATGCGGAAAAAGCCTTCGTGAAATAACCCTCAAGGAAAAGATAAGGACCCCACTGAGGGAAATAGTCAGGCTGGTATTTGGGGGGAAATGGACAGAGTGCTTTATTCTATTCATATATCTTTAAATGTTATGCCCACGTCTTAACAGCAAGCCTTAAAAAAAAAAGACGGACTTTCAGTTAATTAAAGCACGTGAGTAATTTTCTCTGTCTCCTACCTTTGAGTAACTTCTCCACCCTGCCAGTTCTTCTGTCTCGGTTTCATGATGTCTGCACCTTGCTGAAACCACAACTTCCCCCCAAGGGTTGTTGAGCACCCAGGAGGGAATCACTAGTAAGTCCTTTTCAGGAGAGGTGAGAAGATGTTGGAATAATGATGTCACTATTCAAATGCAAAGGAGAGAGAGACAGAGAGAGGGCCAAACAAACTTAGAAGTCAAGGAGAAAACCAGTGGGCTTTTATGGCTCTGTTTATGGGAAGTGCCTCACCAACTGAAAGGTCAGGAGCTGACGTGTCCAATGGCACTGGAGCATTACATGAAATTACAAAAATAGAACCTTATAAAAATTCATAAGCTCATGAAACACCTACTTGATTATATAGGTTAGGGGCACAGGAGCTAATATTTTGTCAGGCTCTAGGGAAAAAAGGAGGCATAGCAGTCACATCTCTGGCACTTAAATGTCCTCTGCACCATCCTAGGCCTCTCTCCTAAGTCAAAGAACGCCCAATAACTAGCATGCATTGAGTGCTTACTGTATACCTGCACTTAGTGGAGCTCCTCCTCTATTAATGGATTTTGTCTTGATGTACAGTCCTCTGATAGATGTTATCGATTTCTAGATAAGAAAATTGAGGCTTAGAGAGATTAAAAAACTTACCCCGTGGAGACTCAAGCCCAGGACTGCCTGGCACCAATGCTGTACCCGGTGGCTTCTCAGGAGACCACACAGCTGTTAGATCAATTCCTCCGAACACCTTTTGTGGAGGACACGGTCCCTTCGCCTGCTGATCAGATCTGAGTGGAAGTTCCCTGGGGTCCTGCCTTTTCAGTAAAGGAAAGAGGTGATGTGTCCTATAATGGTAAGAATGTGGCCTTTGGGACTAGCTAATCCAGGTTTGCGTCCTGAGTTCTTCATTCAGGAACTTGAGTAAGTCACTGAATGTGTCTGACCCTCAGTTTTCTCATCTGTGCCACGGGGACCCTGCTCTCAGTGAGGAGGACTGGAGTCTGGCACAGTGCCGGGCTACGGTGACATCGTTTTCACATGATCGATAATGAGTCCTAGACTGATCCTGGAGGAACCTCTGATGTCCAGGTCCTGCCTCCAATGAAGCTTCTGTGAAAGAACCTCTGGTTATGAGAAGGAAGTACTCTCCAAGTAGCGAGGTAAGAGGGACAGGTTCAGAGGCCCCACCATGAAAAGGCGCTCTCCTCCAGGCCACTGCTGCCTCTCCTTCCCCTTGACGCTGAAGCCACCAAGCTTTGCCTGGTCCATCCACCAGTGGGATCTCTCTTTCCTTCGATGGGCATTTTCTCCCTCCCCACTAGCCATTCGCTAATCTCTTAAGTCACTTCTCTGAGTCCTCATTGTGCACAGCCATCAGTTTCTCTGCTGACCTCCCTTCCAAACTCACCACTGCCCGCACTGTCCCCCTGCTCTTTGCATCTCCTGTAGTTGGCACATGGAAAATTCCAGTGTGGTACACACCACAAGAGCAGTGTGTAGTAGGTGTTCAATAAATGGGGGTGGGAGCAGATGAATGAACGAATGAATGATTAACAAGTGGTTTCTGTGGCCTAGGTGGAGAGGGAGTGATCCAACAATCATTTCCTACAGAGGACTTGTTGCTGGCTGTGGGCACAAAGTCACACAATAGAAGTTGTTTGGGGCTCCCTGGGAGTCGGCATGGATCATGTGCAGTTGGTCCATTATAGGTTTCATCTTATTTACTCCTCAAAAGAACTCCTTGCATTCAAGTGGAAACCCTATTCCACAAATAAGACTAACTTGCGTGGCTATCCTGCAAGCTGGAAGTCCTAACCCAGCTTCCTCTGATTCCAAAGCCAATGTCCCTTCCACACACAGGAAGACCATTCTGCACGGTGGTCAAGTGCACAGGCTCTGACACCAGACACCTTGGGCTCACATCCTAATTTGCCTCTTATTAGCAGTGGGAATGCTGACCATCCATGGGGCTCTCTAAGTCTTAATGTTCTCTTATCTGCAAAATGGGGATAATTATATTTTCTACTTCAAGGGTTGTGTGAGAATTAACTGAAATAATGTAAGTAAAATATCATGAGCCAAGCATACCATGTCATGGTATGTCCTCAGTAGCAGCAGTGTATTAACAGTGGCAGTGGGGAATAGTACTAGGGCTGGTGGTAGAATAGTGGTATTAACAGTGGTCGTGTGGGAATAGTAGTGATATTCATAGTGCTATAGCATTGGCAGTGGTAGCAGTAGGTCGTATGAATAGTGGTAGTAACGGTAGCAGTCGTGTTGCTAGTGGTAGTAGTCACACTGTTAATAGTGTGGTAGCAGTGGTGATAACAGTAGTGGTATTAATGGCAATAGTACCAATAGTGGTAGTAGTCATAGTAGCAGGACTTCCTAGTGGATACTAGTGATACTAGTGGTGGGAGTAGTAGTAGCACTGGTATTAATAGTGGTAGTAGCAGAAGTGGTGGTAGTGGTGGCAATAGTGCTATTAAGAGTGATAGAAGTGGCCAGGCACAGTGGCTCAAGCCTGTAATCCTAACAGTGGTATTAATAGTGATAGCAGCAGTAGCAGTGGTAGTAACAGTGGTATTAACAGAGGCAGCAGCAACAGCAGTGGTAGTAACAGTGATATTAACAGTAGCAGCACCAGTAGCAGTGGCAGCAGTGGTAGTAACAGTGGTATTAACAGTGGTGGCAGCAATAGCAATGGCAACAGTGGCAGCAGCAGTGGTAGTAACAGTGGTATCAGTAGTAACAGTGACAGTAGTGGTAGTAGCAATGGTATCAGCAGTAGCAGTTGCAGTGGTGGTAGTAACAGTGGCATTAGTAGTAGCAGTGAAAGCGGTGGTAGTAACAGTAGTATCAATAGTAACAGTGACAGTGGTGGTAGTAACAGTTGTATCAGTAGTAACAGTGACAGCGGTGGTAGTGACAGTGGTATTAGCAGTAACAGTGACAGCAGTGGTAGTAACAGTGGTAATAGCAGTGGCAGTGGCAGCAGTGGTAGTAACAGTGGTATTAGCAGTAACAGTGACAGCAGTGGTAGTAACAGTGGTATTAGCAGTAGCAGTGGCAGCAGTGGTAGTAACAGTGGTATCAGTAGTAATAGTGATAGCAGTGGTAGTAACTGGTATCAGTAGTAGCAGTGGCAGCAGTGGTAGTAACAGTGGTATTAACAGTGGTGGCAGCAATAGCAGTGGCAACACTGGTAGTAACAGTGGTATTAACAGTGGCGGCAGCAGTGGTAGTAACAGTGGTATCAGTAGTAACCGTGAAAGCAGTGGTACTAACAGTAGTATCAGTAGTAACAGTGACAGCGGTGGTAGTGACAGTGGTATCAGCAGTAGGAGTGACAGCAGTGGTAGTAACAGTAGTATCAGCAATAACAGTGGCAGCAGTGGTAGTAACAGTGGTATCAGTAGTAACAGTGACAGTAGTGGTAGTAGCAGTCGTATCAGCAGTAGCAGTTGCAGTGGTGGTAGTAACAGTGGCATTAGTAGTAGCAGTGAAAGTGGTGGTAGTAACAGTAGTATCAATAGTAACAGTGACAACGGTGGTAGTAGCAATAGTATCAGCAATAGCAGTGGCAGAAGTAGTAACAGTGACAGTGGTGGTAGTAATAGTAGTATCAGCAGTAGCAGTGACAGCAGTGGTAGTGACAGTGGTATCAGTAGTAACAGTGACAGCAGTGGTAGTAACAGTGGTATCAGTAGTAACAGTGACAGTAATGGTAGTAACAGTGGTATCAGTAGTAGCAGTGGCATCAGTGGTATTAACAATGGTAATATCAGTGGCAGTGGCAGCAGTGGTAGTAACAGTGGTATCAGTAGTAGCAGTGACAGCAGTGGTAGTAACAATGGTATTAGTGGCAGTGGCATCAGTGGTAGTAACAATGGTATTATCAGTGGCAGTGGCAGCAGTGGTAGTAACAGTGGTATCAGTAGTAGCAGTGAAAGTGGTGGTAGTTACAGTAGTAACAGTGACAGTGGTGGTAGTAACAGTGGTATCAGCAGTAGCAGTGGCAGTGGTGGTACTAACAGTGGTATTAATGGCAGTAGTGTGATAGCAGTGATAGTGGTGATAGCAGTAATACCAGAGTGATTTTAATTGTGCAATGTACCCAGAAGCCATGGTTGTAATTTGAGTATGTGGTGTGGGCTTGTCATGTTAAGGTACTTGCACTGTGAGAGGCTGAGGGAATATAGGAGTGGGAGAGGAATGAAATAGAAACCTACATTCTGGGGACCCAGTTGTCCTCAAGAACAGGAGAACAGCAATTCCCAGGCTCAGCCACAAGGTGGAGCAGGGATCGGGCACTCTGGGGCCCGAACCCCCTGAAGGGAGGATTAACGGGGGTAAGGCCTGGGAGCCACTCCTGGTAAATGGAAGAGAACTGGCCACACAGGCTCTGGAGGTGATTTTGCCCCTCGTATCTAACAGACACAGAAAGAGGAAGGTTAACCACAGGAAAGCCGAAGGCCATGTGCAAAGTGGGAAGCGAGCAACAGGGAGTGACTCAAAACACTGGTTCTCAACTTGTTTCCACCTGGCTAATAAAATCGGGGCAGAGTTGACTTACGCTGCTCACTTCCAGCTGGGTGGAAGTGAATGAGCCACAGATTATGAGCAGTTCCCCTTTCTCTCTCACTCATCTGCACCCTCTGTTAGATGTAGGTCACAGAATTTGAGAGCCACTGATCTGGAGGAGAACAAAGTGGCCAGAGGATGAAGAGAATGTAAACAGTGGAGACATCTTTAAGGAAACCACAGACACGGAGGACTAGAGCAGGGCAGAGGCTGAGGACAGGCTATGGGTGTCAGCGCCAAGAACATGGCTTTGGAGCAAGAGGGGCCAGGATTCAAATTCCGGCTCTGCCTTCAGAGCTATGTGACCTTGTCCTAGGGGATAATATTACGCCAGCCTGGTAGGGCTGTTGTGTAGATTAGATGACACAAGACCCATAAAGTACTTAGCACGGGCCTGTTAGTAGCTACTCAGAGAAAGGCTGCCATTACCACATACCCTTGTTATTGTCAGTATTATCACATGGGCATGATGATGAAGAGCTGTTGCTTTCAAAGTCACTCTCCACAATCCCATCAATGTTACAGAGTCTTACTCAAGAACTGTCTTATCTTTGTCAAGGTGTCTTATGTGTGATAGAACTGGCTTCCCAATGACAGTTCCAGAGCCCTGAGAGCAAAACCATGATGCACACCCATGTCTCTTGACTTTTGCACAATTCCAAGCATAACTCTGAACCTAGAGGAGTAGGGCGATCATTACACTTGCCCATTGATCTATTGTGAACTCGATAGCTTATGAGTCTTCCAGCACGTCACCCAACAAGGTAATACAACAATCATTTGCTAAGCACTTGCTGTATGCCAGGAACACCAAGATACTCTTCTTGGGAGAGACTGTCCTCAGAGCCCCTATTTTCTCATTGCTAAGCTGTTACTCTGGGGGGGGGGAGAAGGATCCGATGTACCTCTTCCCTCTACTTTGACCAAATTGACCCCACTCCTGGACAGAAACACTGGCATGGAACAGAAGGAACAGTACAAGAAACTAACTTGGTTCAGTGAATTTAGGCATTTTTTTTTTCAAGTCCATGAGGCCATTTCCTGAGGGACTAGACAGAATTGATGTCCAAGTTACCCTGAGAGTGAGGGAAAGGAAGAGAGAAAGAATTGAAAGTCTGGCTTAAACAAACTCAGGAGAAGCTGAAGGGGTGAAGGTCCACGTTAAATGTCCTCTGGGGCCTCTTCGGCCTCACTGCTCTTTCTGCCTTTGGGGCCTCTGTTTCCTCACCTGGAACGTGAAAGTGCCAGAGCCATGGGTCTCTAAGGTCATTTAAGGACATAGCTACATGTAGAGGTGCAAGGTAGGAGGACCCACAGCTCTTGTCCAGTCACTAACTCCCTGCGTGGCCAGGGCCTGAGGCACTTGTGCTCCCCAAATTTGTATTCCCCAAATACGAATGACCTCAAAGCTTACTCTAGGTAACCTCGAAGGACCATCCTGGCTGGGACACCAACGCCACTTCTCAAATTCTTCCCTGTTCTAGCAGCCCTGCTCTCACCCTGACTCAACACTGGAGTTGGAGCGGCGGGTGAGTTTCACTCCTTCTTTCTCTCAGGGGTGGGTAGCTTTCATGACATGCCCCTCCCGAGATGGTCTGGGGCTCTCAGGTGGATGGAGGTGAACATGACCGTCCCTTGATATGAGAAGTGGAATTGATGGGGTTGCTGTCATCCTTAGAAAATCACCACCCTGCTCCACATGGCTGTTCCCTCCACGGCAAAATGGGACGGCATGTTTCCTTTTGAATCGGCAACATTACCCTTACAGAAATTTTGAAGGGCAATTCTGTTATTAAATATCTCGAGCAGAAACTTTGATAAATGACTTTTTCCTGCACGTTACAAAGTGAATAGCCTTCCCTCTCCTGTGCTCCTGGCCTCTCTTGAACTCAGAAACACAGGAGCTCTTTAGAAGGCACATCCCCCTCCAGATAGGGAAAGACAGACATTAATACACATAAAGCCTTTC
The DNA here is from genome assembly GCA_963573935.1 of Arctocebus calabarensis. NCBI lineage: Eukaryota > Metazoa > Chordata > Mammalia > Primates > Lorisidae > Arctocebus > Arctocebus calabarensis. Next base: position 62,039 of record CAUYON010019756.1, on the reverse strand, counting down.
TCTCCCACCCTCATTTCATTGCTGGCTGAACAGTTCCCGTACAACCAGACACATTTGAATAATTAATATTCAATAAGCTGAATGGTTGACCTTTAACAGCTGGATGACTCCTGAGCCTGAGAGTGCAGTCTGTGAAGGCGCCAGAGGGAAGGTTCCTCCTTAAAGTCACAGAATGTGGGGTTAGGTCAGCAGCTGCCAGACTTTACATCACACAAGCCTCCTTAGGAGGACCTGGGCTCAGGTGAGGAGGCAGTGGTACATAAGCAGCCCTTCCATGTGACCGAGGGACCATGTGACCTGATAAAGGTGATCTGCTCTGCAGATAAGGAAGATGAAGCCCAGCAGGCTGAAACTCACAGGGATGTTTCATTTATTCATTCATTTAAAAAAAAAAACAAACCACTTATTGAGACCTACAAAGTACCAGGCATGGTTCTAGATGCTAGGGTTGCAGCAGTGAATGAACAAAAGCCTCTCCCCCCAGAAAGAATCCCTGCCTTTGTGGGGCTTACACTCCAGCTGGGGAGACAGATGACAAACAAAATTAATAGATAGTTTGTCAGGTGGTCACAAGTGCTTGGAAGAAGAACCAAGGCAGGTGAGGGGCTAGAGAATGCAGGGGAAGAGACAAGCTGTGGTTTGCGTAAGGGTAGGCAGGGAAAGCCTCTCCGAGGAAATGACAAATTAGTAGACCCTTGAGAGAGGTGAGAAGTGGGCTGGGCAGCCATCTGGGGAAGACTGTCCCTGAGCAGGGGAACAGCAAGTGAAAAAGGCCCTGAGCAGGAAAGTGCTTTCCTAGGGACAGCAAGGTGTCAAATACGGGGCTGGAGTCAAATCCATCCTTCCCACAGGGCCTTTGCTCTGAGCGAGATGGGATGTGATCGGCAGAGAAGAGCATGATCTGGCTTTGGATTCACCAGAATCCTGCCATCTGGAGAGTAAGTGAAGGAACAGGGGAGAAGCAGAGGGACAAAGTGACACAACAGGAAAGATGACTGGCAGGACCAGGAGGCTGCTGTTGGAGGTCAGATTCTGCGTTTATATAGAGAATCTGCGTTGACATAGAAGGAAGAAGCAACAGCATTTCTGAACCGGTAGTCGAGGTGTAAGAAACAAGAATGAGGCCTTGTCTGGGGTCCCGAGCATCTAGAAAGCTGGAACTGCCATTTGTGGAATTGGGAGAGTTTGCAGGAGATGCAGGTTTGAGCAAGGAAATAGGAAGCCGTTTATAAACAGTGGGGGGGGGGGGTTGTGGCATGCCTGCCCCACCCAGGAGAGTCCAAGAAGTCTGACAAAACCATGCCAGGAAGAGCCAATGGTGAGCAAGGTTGCCAGGTGAGGCTTTTGAGTCAGAACACCTGGTTTCAGGGCCCGCATGTACCTCTCTCTAGCTCAGGGATTGGGGCACGTCATCTAGGGTTCAATCTACTCATCCTCAAAATCTGTGTGTGTGTGCGCGCGTGTGAGTGTGTGTGTGTGTTCTACAAAATGCAAAGCCTTAAGCCCAGAGGCAGAGATACAGTGAAGAGAGCTCAGACGCTAGGACCAACCGGAGCTGGGTTGGGAGCCTCTTTCTAGCTAGAAGATGTTGGGCAAGTTTCTTAATCTTTCCAAGTCTTGGTTTCCTCATGTGTAAAACGGAGATAATGCCGCCTACCTTATGAGATTGTCACAAGGATTTCGGAGATAAGGTTTTTAAAGCATTGAGCAGAGAGCTTGGTAGGTAGTAAGATCTCAATGTTTATGGCCGTTATTACACATAAAAGCCACTGTGATCGTAGGGTTATCTGTTTGCATGGTAACCTTCTAAGACTGTGGTCACCTGTACGAAAATTCAAGGTGGTCACAAACATAGATGATATGTATGTCATGTATTTGTTTGTACATGTACATGTACATGTATTTCAACATGCATTATAATGTAAATGAATGATTTTTCATGTGTTTGCCTGTGGCCACATATCCTATATGAGATTATCAGCTAAGAAATAATAAGAGGTTTCAACATCCAATCAAACTTACTTAAGAGACCTTACTTTGTTTCTCTTTGTATCTTCCATATTACGCCTGGTTCAATAACTACATCTGAGAAGTCCTCAATAGATAGGATCAAAGAAGGAGAGCTTAGAGATCATTTTGTTCAACCACCTTCCTTTAAAACTAAGAAAACCAGGCTGGGGAGCGTTGGCTCACGCCTGTAATCCTAGCACTCTGGGAGGCCGAGGTGGGTGGATCACCTGAGCTCAGGAGTTTGACACCAACCTGAGCAAGAGCAAGACCCTGTCTTGACTAAAAATAGAAAAACTACCCAGGTGTTGTGGCGGGCACCTATAGTCCCAGCTACTCGGGAGGCTGAGGCAAGAGGATCGCTTGAGCCCAAGAGTTTGAGGTTGCTGTGAGCTATGAGACCACGGCACTCAACCCAAGAAAAGGTCAGTGAGACTCTGTCTCTAAACAAATAAATTAAAATAAATAAATAAAACTAAGAAAACCAGAGTTTAGAGAGGGCTATTGACCCACCAGAGTGACCCACCAAGTGGCAGTGATAGGACTAATATTAAGTTCTCCTGACTCCTGAGGTCCATGGCTCCCCCCATGCTGTGGAATGAATGAAACTGGTTGTGGTGGAATTGGGATCCTTTATCGATGTCTAGAGGATCCAAGTCAATAAAGCATCTTGATTTCTAGGCTGACAAAGATCCAGAAGTTTCCCTTGGAATGACACTAGGATAGAGCAAAGGTTCTTGAATGATTCTGTGAGCTTCTTGGGATTTCTCTGGGGCCTGTGCTATTTGCACTGGTCTAGACATTTTCCACCAAACCTCCTGGCAAATATTTGAAGGCCTTGATACAATGCCATACAAATAAGCATATCTAAAGCTCTCCCGTGTAAACAGCCTAAAGTCCTTAGTTGGTCAGCAGTGACCTAAGGGGAAAACAATCCAAAAACAAAACCTCAAAACAGTTTTTAAAAGGAAACCCCCCAAACAACCTAAGCAACAATACATATTTGTTGTGGTCAAACTCACAATTGTCATTTATGCCATTCATTGAAAGGTGTGTACACATGTATGCGTGTGTTTTAATAGTTTTTCCAGGATGCAGAAGAAATTCCTTGTGGTAGCAAATGTTTTAAAAAGTGACTTTTAAACTTTAAAAAAAATCATGTGTCTCTCGTTCTTTCCTAGAGTTCCGTTTACAGCATTTAAATTTTAATAAGAGAATTAGAGTCAATGGAGAAAAATGTTTTGCTATGGAATTGTAAGATGGTTCAAATAAGGTTTCTTGTCATTGATGGAGAAAAAAAAGCAAGTACTATCTCTTCACAGATGAGCAAGTCTGGCAGTAGCAGTAAAGAAGATCTGAACAGGGAAAGGCACATGAAATACTCAGTAATGTAGTTAAAGCTTATACCAAAGAAGCCACAGCCAGTAACCACAGATTAGGAATTCCTGGAGCATTGCCTAGACCGGCTACCTACTCGTTACCACCCACTGCTGTCAACCACACAAATAAATTGAGAGCCTTATTTCCTAAAACCCTCTGCTTTATTGATCGCAGGTATTCACAGGTTAATCTGATAAACCACCCCGTGGTAATCAGGAAACAAGTCCTTTAACAGAAACAAGAAACAAAACAACTGTAGGCGGGTGAAGGGGCTCAGGCCCGTAATCCCAGCACTTGGGCAAGGCTGAGGGAGAGGATTGCTTGAGGCCTAGGAGTTCAAGACAAGCTTAGACAATATATCAGAACCCTGTCTCTACAAAAGATTAAAAAAAAAGAGTGAGAACTTTGTGTGTTATTAGTGATCATAGTAGCAACAAACATTTGTGGAGGGGTCACTTTACATCAATATTGTGTGTTATCTAACTTAACTTTTACTAAAACGGTGGATTTGTACTATGTTATCTCCATTTTTACCAATATAGAACCTCGGTTTTAACTATTCATTATTCTAGTTTAAATATATAAAGGTTGTTTAAAAATAATTGGTAGAATTTCAAAATTATACAAGCCTCTAAAAGATCACATAAATGGCTCGGCACCCATAGCACAGTGGTTACCGCATACACCCAGGCTTGAGGGTTCCAACCCAGCCCTGGCCAGCTGACCAGCAATGGCAACAACAACAAAAACAATAGCCGGGCGTTGTGGCAGGCGCCTGTAGTCCCAGATACCTGGGAGCCTGAGGCAAGAGAATCGCTTAAGCCCAAGAGTCTGAGGCTGCTGTGAGCTGTGACGCCATGGCACTATATCAAGGGCAACATAGTGAGACTCTGTCTCAAAAAAAAGAAAAAGATCATATAATCTTCACATAGTGCCTTGTTTGTTTATCACTAATATTTGATTCGTAGTCATTCAAAGCCATAAGCAAGATTGCACTATACAAATGTTTTAAGCTCTTTTCATTTAATATATGGAGATTTTTAAAAAAAATAAATAAATGAGAATTAGAAAGTGTCGAAAGCAGTTGAGATTAAGGAAACTTGCTCTAATTTTTTTAAAGTCTCATTTGGCTCTCATTTTTTTTAGAATGATTGTATATTACCAAGAGCTGAAAAAAAAAAGTTATTTCCATTCGTGAAAAAGAAAGCAAGCTTCCAGTACTGCGTGGCAGGACGCTGACATACGCTCGCTGATGTAAAAAGTCAGTTTTTAGAAAAATAAAAATAATTAATTAAATAAGTAAAAATAAAACGTCAGGTGTTTACACCTACCTACAGCTATATGGTCTGCTAAAGCATTTTGCAAATGCTCTTGCAAACCCAACTCTACTTTAATCTTCACAATAATCTTATATATAATGCCCATTTTCTGGGCAAGGAAACTGAAGCTTAAAGAGTGTGTAGTGCGTGTGACTCAAGATTACACACACCTATAAGGTAGACCCTAAACTTAGGTTTCCGGACTACAAAAACAGTACATATTCCACCCTGGTAATGTGAATAATGCTGCTGTGAACATAAGTGTGCAAATATCACTTCACGACTTTCCTTTCAATTCTTTTGGGTATGTATCCAGAACTAGAGTTGCTGGATCATAGGTGATGTTTATTTGTCTCGTATTTTAAAAAAATAGCCAGGTGCAGGCTGAGGCAGGAGGATTGCTTGAGGCCAGGAGTTCAAAACCAGCCTAGGCAACATAGCAAGATGCTTATCTCTATAAAATAATATTCTTTAAAAAATTAGCCAGGCATGAGGGCATGCACTTGTAGTCTTAGCTACTTGGGAGGCTGAGGCAGGAGGAGCACTTTTCTTGAGCCCAAGAGTTCAAAGCTACTGTGAGCTATGATCATGTCACTGCATCTAGCCTGGGTGACCGAATGAGACCCTGTCTCTAAAAAAAAATAAAGTCATTAAGTGAATGCTCACATAGATTAGAAAAGCATTCAATAATGAGGTAAGGGAGACCATAGTGAAAACAACAGGCTTAAGGGTCACTGCAGTTGTCATGGGCTCCAGAACACCTGTTGGGCTATGAGCCTCCCAAGGTCAGGGGCCAGCTTTGCAGCTCTACCCTCCACACCACCCCATGCCTGAAACTATTCCCATCTTCTTATAAGTTCCCAATATATATGAACTAATCTCATTGCTGTAAAGGAATGCCTTCACTAGAACATCTAGGCAGTGACAAATCTTCCTGATGGAAACAAAAGGACTATGTAGAAGCAAGGCCCTGGTAACAACAAGGAACAGGGCTTGGCCACCTGCTCGCTCGGTGCAGGACTTCAGTCCCTGAACTTCTTCGGCTGACTCGGTCTCCTTAGTTCTATGAAGACACTGCACACTTTGTGTTATCGCAGGATTATTGTGAAAAGTCACCATTCATTCATTCATCCATTCAACAAATATTGCATGTCTCCTCATATAGAGCTAGATCAAATTCAAAATTAGAAAATTGTCACAGCTCAATTCACGATTGCCAAGATGTGGAAACATGCCAAGTGCCCACAAATGGATAAATAAACTATGGTGTAAGTATACAATGGGATACTATTCAGCCACAAAGAAAGATGGAGACTTTACAACTTTTATATTTACCTGGACGGATTTGGAGAACATCCTCCTAAGAAAGTATTACAGGAATGGAAAAAAAAATATCCAGTGTACTCAATACTAATAAAAAACTAGTAGATGAACAACTACATGCCCCCCCCCACACACACACAGCACAATTAAATTCAAGGGGGGGGAGCGGGAGGAGAGAGAGCGGATTTGGTGAATTCTCACCTAGTGGGCCCAGTGTAAAGGTCTATAACACACCTCCTGGGTGAAGGCTCAGCTACTTCTTGGACTTTACCTAACAAACACAAACAAGGTGACCTAATTATTTCTACCCGTATACTAATCCGGAAAAAAAAAAAAAAGAAAGAAGAAAATTGCTGGCTCGGCACCTGTGGCCCTACGGGCTAAGGCGCCAGCCACGTACACCTGAGCTGGCGGGTTCGAATCCAGCCCGGGCCCACCAAACAACAATGACACTGCAACCAAAAAATGGCTGGGTGTTGTGGCGGGCGCCTGTGGTCCCAGCTACTTGGGAGGCAGAGGCAAGAGACTCACTTGAGCCCAGGAATTAGAGGTTGCTATGAGCTGTGATGCCACAGCACTCTATCCAGGGTGACAGCTTGAGGCTCTGTCTCAAAAAAAAAGAAAGAAAAGAAAAGAAAATTGCATCCAATACACATTGCTTGTATTTTCGTTTTGTTATTATTTTGCATAGTATTTTTGTGTTATTTTGTATTCTTTGATACATTCTACATTGAAATACACTATCTCATTCCTTTGTTTTAAGAGCAAGGATTTAAACAGAAAAAAGTGCTTGGGGTTCTTTAAGAGCTTAGAACTGAAGGCTCTATAAACAAAATCATCTCCCATGCCCTGTAAGAGGGAACTCCCGGGCCAGGAATTTCTGGGAAACTGTGTGTAGCTCGGCTCTCTGAAGAGCCTGGCCACTTTCTATTCCATAATGGTCATCTCCAGCTGCACGGAGAAGTTAATGAGGTGTGCGGGACTGTGATGGGAAAAGGTCAGCTCTACATCACTCCTGACACTGCCGCTAAGTGAGCACCACAGCAGGAACCTAGCGATAGGGTGAGACAGACGGACCAGAAAGCAATATCCACTTCATTAGCTGGTGGTTCTGGACACGGGGAGAGAGGCCAAGGTCCAGCCTACAGACTGTGACAGAACATTCTTACAGCGAGCAGCGAGTGGTCTGAGCAAAGGCCAGGGGAAAACAGAGGCATTGCCTCTGTCTGGAGGCATCTGGGGGCATTTTCTCTTTACTCTCTGCCTCTTTCTTTCTCCTCCCCTCCCCCAACTTTCTTACCTTCCCTTTAAAATTTCTTTCATTCTTTTTCCTTCCTTCCTTTTAAAATTTCTTTCGTTCTTTTTCCTTCCTTCCTTTTATCCTCTGTCCTTTTCTAAAAAAAAAAAAAAAAAAGGTTTGTTTATGTTCTTTATTTCTTTCATTATCCCCCTTTTCTTTCTTCCTTTTTTCCCCCTCTCTTTCATCCTATCCCTCCAATGTCCCCCTTATTGTTTTCCAAATCTTAAAAAAAATTCCTAACCGGCATCTGTCAGGTGACGTCTAGCCAACTCTCTGCTTATCCAAAAATAAATTTGAATTCAGCACTTTGATACATGACAAGTGTGCAAGATGATACATGGAGGGTATAGGATGAAAATGTTAGGTCTCATTTTTATATTTATGCGAACTCTATACATTGCAGTTTCATGTTAGTCTTACAATGAGTTTAAAATATTAGTATAGCAGCACATGTAGCAAGTTAATTAATTCATACAAATAATAGAAATGGACTCAAACTTTTTTTTTGTCTTACTATGTCATCCTCTGTAGAGGGCTTTAATATCACAGCTCACAGCATCCTCAAACTCTTGGGCTCAAACAATTCTTTCACCTCAGCCTCCCAAGTAGCTGGGACTACAGGCGCCTGCCACAATGCCTAGCTACTGTTTTGGTTGTAGTTGTCCTTGTTGTTTAGCAGGCCCAGGCCGGGTTCAAACCTGCCAGCTCCAGTGCATGTGACTGGTGCCCTAACCACTGAGCTACAGGTGCCGAGCCAAACTTTTCTTTCTTTTTTTTTTAACTGAGAGAAGTAACTTGGGAAAAACATTTCAGACAAGCCCTGTAAAACTTAATAACACTTGATTGAGCTCATTCCTATTTATAGGCAGTGCCTTCAACTGTAACTCAGAGGGGATTGGGGTGAGCTGTAGGGGTAGGGGTGGTGTCTCGGCATCCTAAGAAGGGCTGTCACCCCCTAGAAAGGACACTGAGCTTGGTTTCCAGTGCCATGTCACTTATTTGAAACATCTTACAGCAGTGCCATGCGCTTTCCCCCTCCCCCTGCCTGTTGGTATCTGTCCATGGCACACCCCCTGTGACACACCATGGGTCGACTTGCCGCCTGTCCCCCACCCTCTCTGGTGAGCGATCCCTGGGAGGACAGGGCTCTGTCCACTTTATTCACAGTTGCTTTGCCAGGACCCAGGATACAGTCTGACACAGACACACACTTGGACACACACACCAAGCACTGCAAAGGACTGAATTAGTAACTCAAAGGAGGCTTGAAGGGTTTCCATTGGAAATAAGATCACTGTATCTTCTCTTTCTCTTTCTGATCATTCACTCCATGAAGTCTAGTTTTACAGCACCCATGATGCTGTATATTTTGCTGAGTTAAAATACTTTCTAACTCCCAGGCCAGAATGAACTCCTTGAGAGTAGAAATTGCATCTTTAACATCTTAAAGTCCCCAGTATTTTGCATATAGTAAATGCTTAATAGATGTTTGTTGAATGAATAAATGAATGTAACCCGGGCCTTGGATATGCAGGAAGGTGGACTCGGCACAGAGCAGAAGACTTTAGCAAGGAGTAATTACAGAGCACCTGCTGCATGCGCTACAGCTGTTCAAAACACCATTGAGCAACACCGAAGATTAAGAAAGTGTATTTCCTGTGCTTTAGGGATTTACAGTCCACTTAGGAAAGATAAAATATGCAATCATGCCATGTTTCAAGAATAGCTATAAGCAGTTCTATACTTCCAACAAACACAAAACAAACAGGTTGAGATGTGGTAAGGTCGCTCCCAGGCCTGTCAAGTGCAGTCAGCGAATACTGAGAGTCCACCATGCCCGTCCCTGCCGTAGGTGCTGGTGTGGAGGACCTAAGATTAGTAAGAATGCAACCTGCCCTTGAGGAGCCTTCTAGTCTAGACAGGTGATGAAGCTATTTTGACAATGTGGGCAAAGAGCTAGAACAGAGATAAGCACGAAGCACACTGAAAACAGAAAGAGGGAATACAAACTCCAGGGTTTCTCAGCTCAGCCCCACAGATGCTGTAGACCAGATCACTCTGCGCAGTGGGGCTGCCCTGTGCGCTGTGGGATGCAGAGCGGCAGCCTCGGCCTCCACTCACTCAATGCCAGTAGCAGCTCTCAGGCGCGACAACTAAAGATGTCCGTGAGCGTTTAGGACCAACTACATAATGTATGAGGCCCAGTGCAAAAAGAAAGTATGGAACCCCTTGTTTAAAAAACAGCTGAGTTGGGGCAGTGCCTGTGGCTCAAAGGAGGAGGGTACCGGCCCCATATGCCAGAGGTGGCAGGTTGAAACCCAGCCCTGGCCAAAAACTGAAACAAAACAAAACAAAACAACAGAGTCAGCTTGGCCTTGTAGCACAGTGGTTACAGCGCCAATCACATACACCAAAGGTGGCAGGGTCGAACCCAGCCGGGGCCAGCTAAACAACAATGACAACTGTAATAACAACAACAACAAAAATAGCCGGGCGTTGTGGCAGGCGCCTATAGTTCCAGCTACTCGGAAGGCTGAGGCAAGAGAATCACATAAGCCTAAGACTTTGAGGTTGCTGTGAGCTGTGATGCTATGGCAATCTACCAAGGGTGACATAGTGAGACTCTGTCTCAAAATAAATAAATAAGTAAAAATAAAAGACAGCTGAGTCACCCTCCTCTACAGCCCCCAGAGCATGCATTCACCCCACTGTAGGCACGAAAGTCAAGCCAGGCAGCTCCTGCTCCAACCCAAGGCAGACAGGAAACCCCATAGGCATTGCGATCTTCAAACGAGGACACTCTTGGATCACGGGTGGGCAAAAGGCTCTTGCCTAGTGCTCCGTGGCACAACCAGCCTGGGGCAGGGATGGCTACCCCACACCATACCCCAAGATGCCACGGGGCAAGAACATCCTATCCCAACCTCCGTATGTTCATGTGAATCCCCCCCAAGGGCAATGTTGGTTGTTGGGTGGGAGAGGGGAAAGAAAGGCCTAGCACAGAGGGCAGGTCGGGGAGCTAGAGCCCAACATCCCAGAGAAGCAGGAGGTAGAGGGACATGGGACCACATGCGCGGAGACTCCAAGCTCCACTGTCCCATTAGGCTTCACCTCCAAAACAGAAAGTCAAAAATAAAATATAAAGAAGAGCCGTGACCCCCAAGCCCAGCCTGCCAGACATTGCCAAATGCTCCCTAGGACTCAAAACCATGTCCAGCTGAGAACCATTGGTGAAAAACTTCACCAGGCGGGGCTCACTGAATGACTTGAGCCCGAGGCCGAGGCCAGAAGACTGGGAGGGATTAGAAAGGACAGAACTAATCAAGAAAGAATCCCGCAGCTCATGAATTTCAAACCAAGCTTTCAGAGAAGTTGCAAAGTCTGGTTCAGCTGGAAGGAACTCTTCCAGGTGGAGGAAATGGTGCTGCAGGGGTGGAGGAGTGGAAATTAGCATTGTAGGGGCCAAGGGGAGTGGGGATGACTAGGCAAGGAAAGGGAAACTGGGGGGGAGCATTTTTGTAATCTTAAATCAGATTATTTCTTTTCTTTTCTCTTATTTATTTCATTTATTTATTTATTTTTATTTTTATTTTTTGAGACAGGTTCTTTCTCTTCCACCCAGAACAGAATGCAGTGGCATCATCACAGTTTACAGCAACCTCAAACTCCTAGGCTCCAGTGATGGTCTTCATGCCTCAGCCTCCTGGATAGGCTGCCCGCCACAACGCCTGGCTAGTTTTTCTATTTTTACTAGCGATGGGGTCTCGCTCTTGCTCAGGCTGGTCTCGAACTCCTAAACTCAAGAGGTCCTTCTGCCTTGGCCTCCCAAAGTGCTGGGAGTACAGGAGTGAGCCACCACGTCCTAACTCAGTTGATTTCTGAATTTTCCCATTGTTCCACTGTGGCTTCTGGTGAGTTGCTGAGCCTCTAAGCCTGCTGCTGCGTGTAGCCTGTGCCTCACCCTTCCTAAGGCTCTGGTGCACAGAAGCTGAGGGGCACCCGTCAGCACCTTTGAAGACACTCCTTCCATGGAAACCCTCATCTGTGCCCTGTTTGCGTCCGCTCTGTGCCTACCCCATTATAGAAGTTCCCTCATCTCTTGTTTGGAGAAGAGAAAAAGCTCATTTGTGGGTCTAAATCAAGGAATCCACTGGGTCACATTGTCTCTAGGTGTGTCACCGTGGACAATAATAATCAAATAGCTGAAGGTTATCGAGAGCTCATGGACAGCCTCCCTTCTAATCACTTTAACGTATTGATTCATTTACTCTTTACAACTCCCCCCATTAGGTAGAGTCTATCTATCACTATCCCCATTTTAAAGATAGGAATACTGAGGCACAGAGAGGTTTAATAAGTTGCCCATGCACAGTTAGGGAGTTGTGAATCCAAAGTCTGAATCCTGGCAAATTGACTCCAAAGTCTTCATATTTAACCACTTCACTCAATTTTGTAAAACTGAGTTAATAAGAGTAACTTCAGATAATTGTAAGGATCAAATGAGATCACAGTGTAAAGGTTAGTACAGGGATGTAGGCACAAAATAGTCACTGTTACTGTTCTTACAAACATTCATTTTTTTTCCTTTTTTTAATTTAGCCCCTTTGTTGGAACCAAGCTCGCTCGCTTTCTTTCTTTCTTTTCTTTCTTTCTTTCTTTCTTTCTTTCTTTCTTTCTTTCTTTCTTTCTTTCTTTCTTTCTTTCTTTCTTTCTTTCTTTTTTTGTAGAGACAGAGTCTCACTTTATCACACTTGGTAGAGTACCTTGACATCACACAGCTCACAGCAACCTCCAACTTCTGGGCTTAGGGATTCCCTTGCCTCAGCTTCCCAAGTAGCTGGGACTACAGGCGCCCGCCACAACGCCCGGCCATTTCTTGATTGCAGCCTCATTGTTGTTTGGCAGGTCCAGGCTGGATTCGAAGCCACCAGCTCAGGTGTATGTGGCTGGCGCCTTAGCCCGTTGAGCCACAGGCGCCGAGCCTCTGACTTCTCAATGTTAAAATCCTACTTTCCCTTCAAAGGCCCTGAGCCTCCATAGAATTTTGCCCATTCCCCTTTTACTATTTTTTGTTTGCTTTGTTGTTGTTGTTTTTGTTTTGAGACAGAGTCACAAACCGTTGCCCTGAGTATAGTGTCATGGCATCATCATAGCTCACGGCAACCTCCAACTCAAGGGATCCTCTTGCCTCAGTTTTTCTATCTTTAGTAGAGATAGAGTCTCACTCTTCCTCAAGGTGGCCTCAAACTCCTGAGCTCAAACAATCCACCCACCTCGGCCTCCCTAAGTGCTAGGATTACAGGTGTGAGCCACTGCACCCACCCCCCCTTTTATTGTTAGTAATATCCTTCTAGTCATTAAATGTGCCGGATGGTTTGCATATTATTATCTGTCCTGCCAATTTCTACACTGCCTTCCTTTTTACAGAAGAGGAAACTGAGGTTCAGAGTGGCAACTTACCCAAGGTCACACCTAGGAAGTGGCAAAGATGAGGTTTCAAACCACGATCAGCCTGGCTCTAAGCCCCATGCCAGTTCCTGTGCTGCGCTTACCTCCTGGCTGGTGCAGAAAATATTTGAAGCCAGGCAGAGCTGCATTTGAGTCTCAGCTGGGTATAAGATTCACTTACCATGAGATCTGAAGGCTCCAACAAGCTTCCTGCACTTCAAGTACTCTGAGAATGCGTTGAGAAAACTAAAAACAGGAATAATAATGTCACACAGGCAATTACGAGGAATAAATGAGATGCTTTCCATAAAGTAACCGGCACAGTGCTCTCATAAAGCCTGCTCCCTTCTGTCTAGTGATAGAGGTGAGTGTGCCCATGCCGATCTGTCCCTCTACATGACCAGCTCCTTTAGGGCAGGAATTGAATCTCCTCCCAGCAGAGCCAGATGCCCACCAGCACGTAGTGGATGCGTGTTTGCGCATTCAAATTCATGTTTGCGGTGGTGACTCAGCAGCCCTACACGGCTCTTCACTCACAGTCCTGGCAGGAGTGTCTGTGTCTAGTCATCAGGACATACAAGGATACTTTGTCATCCCTCAGGGTGAGGCCGAGTGGTCACTCTCATGCTCACGGCACAAGTCACAGAAGCATTCCTGACCAGACACACCAAGTCAAGCAAGGGCAGGGCCCACCTGCTCTTGCTGAGCTCAAGGATGGGAGGCAAGAAGATGTTGGTGGGGAGACGCAGGGTGACACCAAGTGGGCAGAGGTTCCTGATTCGGACTAGACTCTCTCCTGGTATCCTTTCGTGAAAAAAGCAGGAGAAGAGAGCCTTTTCATCATTCAAGCATAATACCGGCTATGGAAGTTGGGGTGTCTCACTGTGTCTTACTCTCAGGCCTTGCACCTGTTCCTGGGCTGTGCCTTGCGCTCACCCTGTCATCACACAAACAGGTCATGGAGAAAACACGGCGGCCTAGATGCAGAAAGCTCGGATCGGAGGTGGTGACACTGGCACCTTCAGGGAGCGGTTTTTCCTTGGAGTCTCAGCTTCCTCATTTGTGAATTGTGGATAGTGATGCCTGCCTCACCTTGTTTGCAGGACTCTTTTGAAGATGAAATGAAATGAGAAAGCTCTTTGCACACCATAAAATACTGTACAAATATTATAATTTTTTATATGCCAGGTATCTCCTTTGATAGGAAAGACTTTGATCTCCTCTCTTTCTCTCTCAATCACAAGATTTCTCTCTGTGCTGAGACTTTTCAGGGTGCTTCTCTGTGTGTCCCCTCTGTCTGGGTGGGTAGAGAGCTGGGAAGGTGACAAAGTGCCAGAAGCAAGGCACTTAACCATGGAATCTAGAGGCTCCAAGTCCAGCAGTTAAGTCCCCCTTAACTGGCTATGGGTCCTTAAACCAGTTCTTATCCTCTCAGAGCTTCCATTTCCTCATCATGAAAGTGGAGTGATATTGCCTTTTGGCAGGCTCGTGAGGAGGAAAAAAGGGGAGAATGTAGTGAGGGCCCTTTAATTACACATTTAAATATTAATCTGAAAACGAATTCTAAGAAAACTTGAGTAAAGATTATTTCTTTCTTTCCTAAATGTGATAGCCTAGCCCATATCATTTATTCAATAAACGTTCTTGGAGTACCTATTGTGTCTTGGGCCCTCCATTTATTCAAGAAGTATTTATGGAGCACCAATTTTGATTTTGTTTTTTATTTAAGACAAGCAAGAAACAAAGTTTATTGAGGAAGAGAAAGAAAGGTTTACAGAGTAAGAAAGCTTACAAAGCAGGATATAGTTGACGTAGACAGTGAGTGGGCCTCCCCTGCCAGGGCAAGCAGGCAAAAAGGCCTGGAGCACCGACTTTGTATTGGACCCATTGTCAGTCTCACTTTTTGTGGGTGTTATAGTAAAAGAAAATGGAGAGGAGTACTGTTCCGCAGTGAAAGCTCTTTATTCTAGGTGTAGTATTTGTTAGTTTAATATCATACTAGGTTGCTGGTTTTAAATTTAATCTTTTACAAACTACTGGGAACCCACGATTTCTAAAAATGACCCAGAAGAAAGATGTGAGTTGTTGAATCAAAATGAGAGAAATCACCTCTACTCTTAGGAGTTTCCCTGGCAAAGATCATCTCATAGCAACATGTTTGGGAAATAAAAGCTGAGAGCTAAGAAGGATTTCTAGAGAGGAAGCTGATGGCTGGAATCGGTAGGATTTGGGATCTCATTGTATCTATGTCCATCTCTCCCATCATATAACCAACTTCTTTAGAGCAGGAATTTGAATCTCGTTCAATTGTTATTCCCTCAAAGTGCTCCCCAAGTGCTTCACACACAGTAAACACTTGGTGGTGGTTTGTTAGTGAACTTACACCAGAGCTGTGTGTTTCAAGGCAAGGAGTCCCTGAGCTATGTGTGATGATTGAGACCAGGCCAGTGTCCCACCTGCGTTTCCTGCATTACCTCATTTAATTCTTCCAACAACACTGTGAAATATAAATTCCATTATCACCATTTACATTTGATGATAATATAAAAGCTGAAAAAAAATTAAGTAACTTGCCCAAAGTTTTGTCCACACAATCCCAGAAGGCAGTTGATCTGAGTCCAAAACCAGGATTTTCCTAGTGCCCTGTGCTATATCTTTTGTGAAAAGTCATTTCTCCTCCCTGAATCTGCTTCCTCATCCCGAAGAGAAAAACGTGAAGTGAGCTGACTTCTAGGGTCCTTTTTGGATGGATGGATTTCTACTTCATAAGTGATTTATCTAGGGGTAGACAAATTGTGACCCATGGGCCAAATCCAGACAACCCATTGTTGTTATAAATAAAGTTTTATTGGAACACAGCCATACATGTTCATCAATGTATTATCCGTAACAGCAGAGTTAGGTAGTTGTGACAGAGATGAAATGCCTACAAAGCCTAGCTTACATATTTACTCTCTGCCCCTTTATAGAAAAAGTATGCTGACTCCTGGAATATACTAGCCTCTAGACTTTAACAACAATAAACTATACTAATGAATAGGAAAAAATCTGGAGGGCCACACATCATCTGCCAACAAGGAAATGAATTACACTGTTTACATTTATACATTCTATACTTTGGAATTGTTTACTTTTTACCAAGTTGTAACTTACGTACAGCAACATATACAAATCCTATCACCTGATGACATATCCACAGTATCATTCAAGACATACAAGTCTTCTAGCACCCCAGAAACCTCTATCACCATGGATTAGTTTATGCACTTTTTAACTTTATATAATTGGAATCACTTTCAAACTATATATAAAACCAGCACATTGTATCCCATGATTGCATTTATGTACACAATCATGATTTAATTAAAAAAAGAAAAAGAAAAAGAAATAAATAAAGGTATACCACATTCTGGAAAAAGAAAATTGGAATCACACAGTGTACATACCCTTTTGTGTCTGGGAAAAGTATTTCTAAACTACAGTTTCATTGCTGACAAGCTGGAAAATCTGAGAAATAAATTAAGGAAAGAAAAAGCATGCTTAATGGGGCAGCGCCTGGGGCTTGAAGGAGTAGGGCACCGGCCCCATATGCCGGAGGTGGCGGATTCAAACCCAGCCCAGGCCAAAAACTGAAAAAAAACAAAAACAAAAACGCATGCTTAATGGTATTATCCAGAGATGATCACTTGTTATTTACTCGACTAGTATTATATTAAGGACCTAGTACATAACAGCATCTCTCCAGGCACTGAAGAGTAAGACACAGTGGTGGGGGGAGTCTCTCCCCTCCTGGAGCTTGCTATCTGTTGTGTATTTCTTCATGGATAGTCAAAAGTTTCAGGTTCATCACTCCACAGACCATCTGCCCAAAGGCCGGGAGTAGACACCCTGGTAATATTAGGCCTTTTAGGAATTTCCAATCATAAAAACAGTGGGAAAACTTAAATGCTCAAAACCAACTGGCTGTTTTTCCAAAGCAGAATCAGATGCCCAGAGAAAGTGTTCCCCAAATTATTTGAGGAAATGAAGAGTCACTCTGAAAGGAATATTGTAGCCAGAACTAGAACCTCAGGTTCCTGATCCCGAAGTCTAGAATGTTCTCCAGGCTGCAACACTGCTAACCACAAGGCCCCTAACTTCCTTCACACCAGGGTAGGGTGGTGTTTATGTTTTACTCCAGAGATGATTTCATTTTGAGGCTTTCTAGACAGGAATCGATGGGAAAGTCTTGGAGAATGAGCATATAAAAGACCAGGGTCTGCTTTCTGTAAACAAAGAAGGGCAACTATGGCAAGTGGGGTGAAGACTGTGTGCACAAGAGCAGTAAAATAGCCCTTGTGCTGCTGAGTTACAGAGGAGGTGGGTCCACAGGAGCCACAGTGGCCAATCTGTGAAATTAACTACAAGATGCTCAAACACCTTCATAGAATAATGAGCCAAGTGGATTTTTTTTTTTCAGGTTAATGTGGGAGTGCAAACAACCAGGTCACAAAATTTGAATTTGTTAGGGAGAGTCCCTCTTGTAGTTGCAACCCACACCCAAAAGATGTGCCATCCACCTTTACATTGTGCCCATTAAGTGGGAGGACACCAATCCCCCCTCTCCTCTACTAGGTAGCAGTGAAAATAATTTTATGGTTAGGGGTCACCACAAGATCAGTAACTGTATTAAGGATTGTGGCATTAGGAAGGTTGAGAACCACTGGTCTACTGGCTTCATATTAATATTGGTATGTTGGATATTTGCTTTTCCATTCTTGTGATACTTTACTAAGAAGAATGTGTTTCAACTCCCTCCAGGTTAATACAAAAGATGTAAAGTCACCATCTCTATTATGGCTGAGTCGTATTCCATGGTATACACATACCCCAGTTTGTTAATCTATTCCCGATGGATAGTTAGGTTGTTTACACATCTTGGTGATTGTAAATTGAGCTGCAATAAACAATCTAGTGCAAGTCTTTATAATAAAATAATTGTTTCTTCTGGATAGATGCCAAGTAGTGGGACTGCAAGGTCAAATGGGAGGTAGTGAAGTGGATTTTAAACTATGTTATACCAGGAACTGCATCTCTCATTAAAAAAAAAAAAAAAACCTGGGGATTTGAACTGCAAATTCATTACTTGAGTAAATAAACCTAATATGGTCTCTTCAAATTTAGTAGTTCTTAAAAACAAGCTGGGGATATAAGAATCCAAAGAGATTGTTGCCCTACTTCTTAGCGTATTTCCATGATTTCCTGCTTCTTTCTGAATATGCGAGAGGCTGCCATATTCCAGGAAACTGCACTTGTAACTCACTTAACCCTCACAAAGGCACAGTAGGCTGCCATTATCATTTGCACATAAGGAATCTGAGGATCAGAAAGACTACATAATATGCTCAAGGTCACACAGCTGGTTAAGCAGATCTCAGGCTCAAGTTTAGTTTTCCAAAGCCTGCTTTCTATTTCCTGCTGTGAAAACAATAAAAGTTAGAGGCCTTCTTTCCCCCTAAAATCCTGCTCATCTTGAGTCCCAATCCCAATCCCCCCATTAACTTACTCCTTACACTGTCCTACGGTCTCATCTTCCCATCTCTAAAATGGGGTTTCTCTATCAGGCCATCACTTTATTCTACATGAAGCACAAACAAAGGTCATTTCAATCAGACTCTGTCTTTCTCTTTGGGAGAAGTTTAACTAAATGTTTTTATGATATGGCTCCTTTAATTAGGATTTATGACCCACATTCTGAAGGACTGTCTGCTAGTTATGCCTTTTTTCGATTGCCATATGAAGGGATAAATAGTAACTGTGTATTCACCAATCTATAGTTGCAATTACCTGGTAAGCACCTAGATTGCACCAAGTGGCATATACAAGGTAGGTATGGGCAGGAGAATTACAGGAAGTTGTTAGACATGAACAGGCAGATTGCCAGGAAGACATACCCGGACACTCGCAGGAAGTTTTCCCTTTGCTCCGAGCAAAACTTCCTGTATTTGGAGGAAGAATGGGTTTGCTGACACCTGAATTTTGAGAGAGGAATAGGCTTGGGAGTCAGGGCTCGAGGCAGTTAGAACCACAAATCAAAGCTGTGTTGTTAAAGGGGAAGTGATTGCTGGTTTTTTAATGGGTTTTCCCCCCTTAACACAGAAACTGATCTTTATTACACTTGATACTTCTGTCACGCTAGCAGGTGAGAGACAGGAAAAAAAGACAGTTCTCCAGGGACATGTACTCTGAACACTTCATTATCCTGCTTGAGGCAAGCTGGGTAGGCAGAGAATGTTCTTCTACAGGGCAGAATTGTGAGGGGCAAAGAAGGATCTGCCATATGTCAACAATAAACTAAAAGACAGACAAGGTAATGAAGGGCCCTCAATTCCACGAAGTTATTACCCCTTTGTACAGGAAAGAGGGACTGAGATAGGTGTAAACCGTCCCTGGGCTCCATGCACACAACTCGCATTCTCTCTGGCCCAGGCACCTGTAACAGACCCTGTATTTTAAAAAGGCACCCTGGCTCCTTGGCAGCCTGGCGTGGATCAGTCACGTCTCAGCTCTCATACACCTAGAAGATTTGCTCCTCTTCTTAGCGGATGGCAAAGGCTGAACCCCTCCTTCACACTGAAATTCCTCTCTAACCCTACCCTAACCCCAAAGTCCTCCTAATTATCTTTTGAAGGTGGAGGAGGTAGCAGAATGTGTTCAAAAGCTCCTTACTATTTTCCTGCTGATCCTGAATTCTTGTTCCTAATCTCTGAGTCCCTCCGGCCCCAGAGTTTCATCTCCTTGAATGTGAAAATCCTAAACTTCCAGAGGGGCTAGATTTTTCTAGTGGGAACTGGCTTCCTGCCGTAAGGAATGAACACTATTATTAAACCCAGAGGTTGCAGGTGGTCTCAAACTTAATGTACACAACGTCCAACCACCGCCCCCCTCACTGTAGTTAGCAGTAGTATCCCTGTTTTACAGACGAGGAAACCGAGGCGCAGAGAGGGGAAGGAGTGTCCTCTGCCCCAGAAGCGATGCTGAGAGATGAATCCTAAGAAGCCTTTCTTCCGTAGGTCAGGTCTCAGCCCGTGGGTTCGCGTGTGGCTCCTTCCTTTCGTGCCCAGGGGAGATGGAAGTGACTCTCCAACTGTGCTGAAAGGCCCATGGCTTACTTCAAGATCCAGGCCAGAATGGAAAAAAACTTCCTTCCGTCAGCACCTTCTCTGCTCAGAAGTTGAGATTCCACTACTGCTGCCGCGACCGTATGCGGTTACCTGGCCCTGGCCGGTGGGACCGCGGGCGTATTGGAACTGCAAATAAAGCAGAAACGGGTGAGCCCGAGGGTCATGCGTCTCCAACTGTCCATTCGGCCACAGACCAACTTTACTTTCACTGCTGGAACGCAGGCCCTCAAAGCGTAGGCACTTTGATATTCCAGTGTAAACCGGGCGAGTGGGTGGCCCAGGAGTCCAGCTCCCCCAGGGGCTTGGCCCGGCTACGCGCTAGTGCAGCCTGGCTGGGGGAGCTCTATTTTGGCTACTCCCTCTAGCCATAAATGAGTCGGTGCCTCCTCCACCCTTGCCGACGGTATCAGGGCCTGCAGTCCTGCGAATCCAAACCGCCAGACCGGCCAGAGAGGGCCTGGAACCTGAAGAGTGGTAACGAGGTAGAAATAAATGGGGTCTCTCCGATAGGCACTCACTCCTCCTGACCCACCCCGCTTTCCCCAGTTCTCAGCCACCCTTCCCAGCTGGTCACTTTCGCCTCCTCCCCACCTGCGACGGTTGGGATGCATCAGAGGGTCTCTGCTCTTCACTTCCTTCTTTACTCCTTTCTTCCAAGAGCACCCCAACTTGCTCCAGCACTCACCTGAACCCTGAAGCGTAGTGTCTTCTCTCGGGACTATGGCGAAACTCGTAACCGGTTGGAAAGGCCCCGCACCTAGGCTGCAAGCTTCTTGCTTAATAAGTCCAAAGGTCGGTTAAAGTTTGGCTGATAAATAGAACCAGTGAAAGAAGGTCTTCAGCCCCCCAGCGTGAGTACAATGAACCCTGGCAAGCCCAGCTCCGGGACCGAGTCTCCTGCGCTCTACTTCTGCCCCTCAGGCTCTCCCTCTCTCGGTTTTCCCCCCTCCCACCATCATTTGCATCCTGCCGAAAGCTGAGTCCTTCCCACTAATTTGCATATCTTATATGGCCTTATGGTGGCGATCATGGCAAGTTAGAAGTTTTCTGACTCCTCTCGGAGGAGACTCCGGGACCCCGGGGAGTAACAGGTGTCTGGAGGCAGAAGGGTGGAGGGGTTCCTGGATTTGGGGGTTGCTTGTGAAACTCCCCTCCACCCTCTCTGGCACCCACCCACCTACCCCCTTACCTCCTTTTTCCGTCCTTGGAAAATGGTGTCCAAGCTCACGTCGCTCCAGCAAGAACTCCTGAGCGCCCTGCTGAGCTCTGGGGTCACCAAGGAGGTGCTGGTCCAGGCCCTGGAGGAGTTGTTGCCATCCCCAAACTTTGGGGTGAAACTGGAGACTCTGCCTCTGTCACCCGGGAGCGGGGCCGAGCCGGACACCAAGCCGGTCTTCCACACTCTCACCAACGGCCACGCCAAGGGCCGCTTGTCCGGGGACGAGGGCTCGGAGGACGGCGACGACTATGACACCCCTCCCATCCTCAAGGAGCTGCAGGCGCTCAACACCGAGGAGGCGGCGGAGCAGCGGGCGGAGGTGGACCGGATGCTCAGGTAGGCGCGGAGTTAGGTGGCGAGTACCTGCCGAGCCCCTGGAGCCCAGGGCCCCGCGCCTGCGTGACAGTGCGCCAGGCCCCTCTCACCAAGCTTGTCTCCCACCGGAGAAGTCCCCCGGGGGGCGCTCGGCACCTCTAGCAATACCTGGACCCTTCCCAAAGCCTCAGCCTGACGACCCTGGGGCCCCGGGGCTCCTCTGCCCCGGCCCAGGC
This sequence comes from Arctocebus calabarensis, assembly GCA_963573935.1. Taxonomy (NCBI): domain Eukaryota; kingdom Metazoa; phylum Chordata; class Mammalia; order Primates; family Lorisidae; genus Arctocebus; species Arctocebus calabarensis. The sequence continues at coordinate 40,329 of CAUYON010019756.1, read as the reverse complement.
CAGGGTCAGGGACCCAAAGGCCTTCCTCGCGGGGCTGGGGTTCGGCAAGGGAAAACCAGAGCTGCGGAGCCCTTTGCCCGGAGGTTTGCCCACGCAGCTGAAGGTGCAAGTGGGTGCAGTGAAACAGCTACAGTTTTCCGGGAGCAGAGGGTTCGCAACCCCGCAAGCCCCAGCCCACATGTTTCTCCTCGGTGCTGCCTTGATCCGGGAAGCAGCAGGTCGGTCTTGGGCACAGCGACCTGCTCTTCTTTGCCTAGGGACCGGCAGCACCCGGGGCCGGGATGTGGGACGAGAGTTTTTTGGCGGCTGCTTTCATTAGCAGAGCCCATGGAAGACCTGGGATTATTTGGAACCCCCAAAAGCTGGTTTACATTTGCAAAGATGAATGTTTGCACTTAGGGCCCGGCTAGACCCGCGCAGGGCAAAACAAATCCTGAGTCTAAGCATGCGGGGGTGTTCTGGGGGCAAGTGCGACGAAGACCTCGGTTCGCAAAGGTTTTGGTCTCAGTCCGAGAAAGGAGGGCCTTTCTGGATCTCGCCACCGACACCCTGACCTCCACCCCTGGGAATTCAGGCAGGCCGACCATCTACCCTAGGGCCGGGATCCTTCCTCTGCACTCCTCGACAGGCCTAGGCTTTGACAGCTGGTTACTAATTAATTATCCAAGGAGCGAAGCGGTTCCCGTAGACCTCACTTTGCTCCGGGGCCACTTGGCTTTAGGAAGGAGCCCCTCGCGTGGCCTCTTTCGCAAGCCCCGAGGTTTCAAGGCTTTAGGGGCGAGGACTGAGCCTCGGCCCGCGATGGCAATTTAGGGTGGGATATGACCTTGCATTTGATTTTGCGCTCCAGAGATCTGGCGGTTTGCCCTCTAGCCAAGACAGTCAGGGAGACTTCAGGATTTTTTCCCCCCAAAAAGTATTTTGCTGTAATTCATAGGTTTAAGGTTCTTCCCTCGTCGTTTCCCCGCGTGGCTGCGATTTCTTCCCGTCTGCGGTTAGGACTCTGGCAGGGGGGCTAGGAGGAGTCGAGATAGGAGCCCTTCCTAGCGGCTGGGGTGCCAGGGTGTCCTGGAAGTTGCCCAGGGCCTGGAGGACTGAGCCCGCTCCGGCCGCCGGCCGCCGGCCACCAGGGGCCCACAGGGCCTAGGCCCTTCCTCCTGGCTGCAGGAGCCCGCTTTCCAGCGCGGCGCTGGCAGGATCTGGGAAGCCCCAGGAGACCTGGGCGCCCCTCGGCACCCAGCCCCGTGCCAGGCCGAACGCTGCAGAGATGTAACATAAACTGCAGCACGTGGAGTTGGGGTGTTATTAATTTATTTCTATAAATCATCAACAGAAAGATACACAAAGAGCCGTGATTAGGTTGAAAAGAGAGGCGGGTTATTCATTGGTGAAGTTGTAAACGCAGCTTAGAGGGGGAAGGAAATCAAAATGTAAACGCGGGGCTGCCGGCCGCTCCCAGAGCGCACACACCGCGCTGCGGGGCGCGTCCAGCCAGGGCCCGCGCACCGCCCTGGCGCCCGACCCGGGCTGCCCGCGGAGCCCTAGCAAGGGTCTCCGACACTCGCAGGCCTGACGGACGGAGAGGCAAGCCCGGCCCGGTCCTCGAACCTCAGCCTTCTTCCTTCCAAGTCCCTGGGCTCCGGGCGTGCGGGAAGGTGGACAAGAGGGTCAGATCCCTTTCGGGAGTAGGCACGCGGGACAGACTTCAAGGCTTTTCTCCCTTCCCCAAGCGAATGCTGCCTTTCCTCCCCCAGCCCTGGCAGCGTTGGACTTTATTAAAGTAATTTTTCAAAAAATTGCTTGCGATTCCCGGGTCACTGCACAGTGGGCTGTTCAGGCCAGACTCACCAACTCCCTTTCTTTGCCCACCTTGCTCCCCTAAGGTGGAAAGAAAAGAGAAAGAAAAGTTGTTCTGTGGCGTTCCAGGATGCCCTAGGAAAGGCGAGAGAGGCAGGGCAGGGGACTGGGCGCTTCCTGGTCGCCGGCGCCCAGCCGGAGCCCGCCTGGCCTGCGGCCTGGAGGCTGGCGCGGGGGGCGTTTGGAAAGCCGCTGCTTGAGGCTTCTTCGCCAAGTGGCTGCGAACTGTCCTGGGCTCCGGGGCTTCTGCTGGTGGGCAGCAAAGTCATAGTTGGAGAAGGAGCGTGCCGGGCGGTCCGGCGTTTGACACCTGTGCTCTGCACACAATGGCCGCGCGCGCTTCTCGGGCTCCGTGTATTTATCGGGGTTAGGAACCCTGAACGTGAGCTGTATTTTCAAATAAAAAAAGTAACCAGCTCTCCTGGCTCTTTCTGGTGAATACTCGTGAATTGGGGGGCCAGAGAGCTATCGAGGTATAACTGCGCCATTTTACTCGCCACTCCGATCTTTCAAATTTCGGGCTTAAATGTTTTGCCATAATTTATAAGGTGTTCGTGAGCTTTTTTTTTTTTTTTAACCTTTCCAATTGTTAAGCTAATTCGCTCTTTCCACAGAACCACTCACACGGAGAGCATTACACTATTTCTCCAGGTTTCTTAGGCACACAAAATGAACACACTTAAGAAATTTAAACACAAGAAAAATGGCCAAAGAATCTGCTAAAGCAATATTAACTTTTAAAATGCAAATACTTTCCCCTTAACTTTTGAAGCTATTGTTCGTATCTGTCGAAAGTGGTTTTCCACCCTAAAAATATTTGAGGAAGTATTCGCCAGAAATAAGCTTTTAAATGATCTCTGATGTTTACAGAGGTATGTCTTAAATGTTTATTGCGTTATTTTTCTCTTACTCAATGTGAATTCTCCGCATTTGAAACTGCCACGAATTTTCTTACTTTTTGCTCTTGTTGCTTCCTTATATTGTATTACTTGGAAATATGAATACTTCAGAAATTTGTTGACTGAAATATAATTAATCTGAAAAGTGTGCATTTCTCTAAAACATCGCTATCAAAGCCTCTGTAGTTACATATTGATAAAATAATCACAACTATCCAAATACTTACAAAATATCTGCTTGGTTACTGGATTTTTGTTCATTAAACAAATTAATTTTATTTTATATACATATGATAAGCACCACTTGAAAATAAATTAGTTCTTATATTGCCACACTGTATCTCTTTTGGCTTGTTTTTTATGCTACTTTTTGGTTTCATACAAAACTACGTTTTTCTTCATTTTTTTCGTATTCTGTCGAGCTACATAAATATCCATTTAGAATGAGAGGATCTTGTTTTTGTAAGTTAATATGTAGCTGCATTAAATAAGTAGTGTATATAGATAATACGTTGCTTCTTTAATGCTTTTGTTCTGTAGTGTGTATTATTTTCTTAATTTCTTGTTTTAGATTACATCCCTCATTTTTAAGCACCTATTCAATATGCAAGAAAAGATACCGGCAAAGATGAAAACATTTTAGACAAAAGTCAAAGGCACAAATACTAACTTCTCGCACACCTGTGTTTATGAGAAAGGAAAAATATAACCATGTTCCTATCCAAAGCTTGGATATTTATGAGAAACATAAGAATACAGGAAAATAAGGCATTTGATTGTTAATAATTTCAAAAAGTGAAATTATTTGTCCTCATTAAGTTTTGCTCGGGAGGCGGGGCGGTGGATAATTTTTTTTTTTTAACATTACTTGCCTCACCTCACTGGTATGATTCTTCAGTCCCAGGAAAGAATGTCATTGGATTTGGGAAGACTTTTCTAAAACTCTGAAAACTGGGTTTTGGCTAGGAAGTTGTTCGTCCTTGCCTCTCAGGAAGTAGACATGTAGGTTTCGTACCTATTTTAGAAGAAACTGAGACACTCATGCAGAAGAAAAATAATGTTGGAGGGGCGGAGGCTAAAATTAGGCAAATTTAGAAACTAATGCTACCCCTGCCATTGCAGGACCAGGCAGCCCAGCCCCAAGTTAATGGCATCTCCACTTCCCAGTGGGTCTCTTGCTTTTTAAGTCTCTCGCATTCCAGGAAAATGAAGGAAAGCAAAATAAAACTAGAGTTTTTCTTTTTGCTTAACGAGAGAGCGAGTGGTGGTGGTGCTTATCCATTCCTGAAGATGGGGAGTCTTTCTCTGCTAGTTTCAGAAGAAAGGGGTAGTGTACTGCACCCGGGCCTTCACCCCCTCTTCTGTTTAGGTTTCATACGGGCCTCACATCTCTCCCAAGGTTGTAGCTTGGACAGGTGGAGAAATCAAAGTTTTGCATACAAGGTATAAAACCCCCTAGAAAGAGACTATTTCTCCCCAGACAGCTCCCACTAGCGAGGCTAACAATCTGCTTATCTGTCCAGTGAGGATCCTTGGAGGGCTGCCAAAATGATCAAGGGCTACATGCAGCAACACAACATTCCCCAGAGGGAGGTGGTCGATGTCACCGGCCTGAACCAGTCGCACCTTTCCCAGCATCTCAACAAGGGCACCCCAATGAAGACCCAGAAACGCGCTGCCCTGTACACCTGGTATGTCAGAAAGCAACGGGAGATCCTGCGACGTAAGTGTTTTAATCCTGCCTCTGCCTCCACCTGAAGTAACCTTGCTCTAACTCTGATCCCTGTGGGCTGCCTCAGTTTCCCCTTCATCAAGAAGGTCTTCATGAGCACTTGGCAAATAGAAGGAAGCTGGCAGGTGGATTTGGCCTTCACAGTTGCAGTATACTGGCTGATACTGTTCTCTTCTCCCACAGTGCCTTGCTATGCAGCCCATTGCTTTGACAAGCCCTTCAGTGTATGTGATATATCTGAATTTTTGGGCCCCTCCTTCCAACATCCTTCTCTTTGAAAGCAAGTAGGGAACAGAGTGGAATATCTCCCCCAAAGTAAGCCACCTATCTCCCCTTGCTACATGACCACCAGCCAGTTTCCAACAATGACATTTCGTTGCAATCAGTCATATTGCTCACTATTACTGTTACGACCTCCTCTCTGGAAAAAAAGAAAAAAAAAAGTGTAAAAAAGAAAGGATGTTTGTATAAATAGTATATTTAGAACCTGACCTTGTTTGGGGAGGGGTAGAGGAGACAGAGTCCTGAAGCTATTGAAGGTTTACCAAAACTGGTACAGTTTGGGGGCCTCAGCTGGTGACCTTGTCTAATGAAGAAGCTGCCTCTGGCTAAGGCAGGGCATAGTAAAAGTGAACTCTGATCCATCAATTTCTGTCATTCTGATTCCTACTCCAAAGTTTTCTTTCTGTCCGGAGATTCCTTCTACCCAATAACACTGAGAGATTTTTGTTTAGAAGTCTAGGGAAGTTTGAACTGCTTTTGAAATACTAAGAGTATGAATGATACACTGTTTTCATTTTAGGAAAGTATACTTTGACATTACACTTGAATTATTTTGATCCAGTCATGTTCCCAGAAAAATTTTGTATCAGTTTTCACTCTCCCCACACACTATCTTTGGGCCACGGGCTTCTCTGTCTTTGTCAAGGTGGTAGTTTCTACCACTTTCTGGTTTGGGCTTTTTCTCTCTCAATGAAAAGTCACTTTTAAGAATCACTCTTCTATACTGTTGTACACGGCTCCTATAGTGATCACTTTAGTATTTATTGTCTCGATGTCTGTGGGCTAGTGAAAGGAGAGATTTTAGGCATTCATCTTATATTGTGGTTGTCTGTGCTTTTGTTGGAAGACTTAAGTGGATAGATTAGAAGCAGAAAAATGAAAACTGTTTGGTGCTGGGGTAGGGGGAGGCTTTTAAAGCATGGCTTGACCCACCATCCTTGGTGACAAGCTCTTTGAGAATTTGTGTTCCTAACATGAAGCAACTCTCTAGATTTCCTGGAAAGTCTTAAAAAATTCTCAGAAGCCACAATCTCCAAATGCCCAAGAACCCCTGGTATCTGCCCAATCCAAGCTTTATGTGTCATCTTCAATTTGAGCTGCCTCACTTGTGTTCAATGAGAGTTCCCTCAGGAAGGAGAGGGAGGCAGGAAAAGTTGACTGGAACCTTCTGAAAAGAAGTCCCAGAAAGTTTCTCAAGATGCCTATGAAAGGACATTTTACAAAAATGCATGGCAGTCTGTGCAAGGGATTTTTTTTTGTCATTGTGACTGTGATTGTTTTAAAGTCAGATGAAATGTAAAGCTTAAGAAACATTCCTTCATTCTGTAACTATTATACAAGCACCTATTATATGCCAAACACCATGCTAGGCAATGAAAACACACAAGGCATTTTCTCCAGGGATTCACAATCCAGTGAGGGAGTTGAGATGTTTGAGTAAATAATGACAGCCACCTTCTAAGAGCTATTATAAAGGTATACACAAGGGGCAGCAGAGGAACTGCTACATTGCCTGGAGTCATCATGGAGGGCTTCCTAGAAGAGGTGACGTTTGAGTTGAGTATTGAAGGATGAATATAAGACACACAGCATAGGGTAAAAATTAAAAAGCATGATGGATAAAAGAGGCACACAAGCGACTGGGGTGGGGAGAAGAAGAAAGAGAAGGAAAATAAAAAATGATACATAATTACACATTTTTTTTTAAAATTCAAAACATTAAGTGGTAATATTCACAGGCTGATCTACACATATAGAATCTCCTTGTCCAAGCCAGCCCCTGAGCCTATCATGAGGCTGCTGAAGCCAGATTCTCTAAGTTAAATTTGGTGGGCAATAAACATTTTGTGCTCCCCACTCCTAATTAATCTGAAAGGAAGTGGAGGAGAGTTTGTGGTTACTGGTGGACATGTGAGATCTAATTCTTCAAAAATTGAGATAAGCTGGAGCTAAGACCCTGAGGTCGGTGGAAAGGTTCTGAGGTTCTGAGCACCTGCAGGCAAATCCACTTGGCTAATTCAGGCCCACACGGGTCTCTGAACACTGTTTGCGCTGCTGTCATCCTACAGGACAGACAAGAGACGGAGGCAGCCCCCACACCAGGGAGCACCCACGAGTGTGTCCCATACTCACTGCAGACAGAGCTTCACGAGTCAGTTTTGTTACCACCACATAAGTCATAAGGCCTTGTGAGTATATAGTGTTTGAAGGGCCTGTGCAGATATTGTTTGGGTTTTGTTATTGGTGAGAGGTGATTGTTCACAGGCCTTCGATTAGGAGCCTTCAGATCTATAGGATCTGTCCCAGCACTGTGACTTAACCAGTCTGAACCTCAGTTCCTTCATCTGTAAAATAGAGATAACAATACTTCTCACATGGAGAGGCTCTACGAATTAGCTGCAAGGATACAGTTAGAGAGGACTTTGCATAATATCTCACCATAGGCAGTGGGTCAACAAATGTTAGCAGTTATTACATCTACTCACAGCAAATGAACAATCTCAAATTGACCCCAGGTCCTTGGGATTATTCCAAGTAACTGGCTTTGGCGGTTACTCATAGTGACTCCGTAGGTGCCATGCAGGCCTCACAGGGGGGAGAAGGGATGCTCAGTAGCCCCCACTGAGCAGGGACCTTCTTCCTCACACTTTGCTTGTCCCTCAAGTAACTACAATGGGGAGCTGCCATGATGACCAAAGAATGTAAGAGGTGTGAAAACACATTAAAAAGTATGACCTCCACACACTGATATATCTTCACAGGCAAATATTAAAAACATACAAATAAATGTGTGTGTACCAAAAAAAAAAAAAAAAAAAGTATGACCTCCAGAGGGATTGGGGTCAACATCATCACCATCCTGCCTGGGGGTAGGTGTCCCAAAGGATGACCTTGTGCCCCTTCAGCCTTCAGCCAGTCCCATCCCACAGTCAGGGGAGCTGAGCCAGCAGGGAACCCAGCAGCTTGGCTGTGCCCCCACATTGTTCCATGGAGGCAGTGACTTCCTGCTAGTAAGTTCAGCACAGACTCAGGTCTCTGAAGGCCTTCTTTGGCACCCGTGAGACTAGAGCCCTCAGGTGTCCCGAGAATCATCCAAAGTGGATTGGACCCAAATCAAAGCCTCCAGTGACAAGTTCAGTACCCTTATTTGGGAAGATTATGTGTTCACTTAGCCAATCAGAGCCTGGTTAAACAAAGCCTAGCACCACCCATAGCTGGGATCCTAAGTTCAGGCTGGCTGGGCACTTTCACATTTCTCGTGTTGGACCAAAATGGACATGGAGCTTTAGAGAGGTAGTGAGTTCCCCGTGCTGGAGGTGGATACACGGAGGACCTCTCAGTAGGGTGCTGTATAAGGTGTCCAAACATTAAATAGGGACCTGATTTTTGAACCTTGAGGATGTTGGATCCAGCTATCAGAAGGGGCAAGGAGCCTTTACAAGTGATGGCACATCCAGACTCTTTACCTCAGGGCTCATTTGGGCTGGAGGTTGCAACCTCCAACTCTCTGAAACCTGTGGTAGTGATTCTAGACACTAAGAAAGGAAAACGTCAAGGTCCGGAAGACGGGCACCAGAAGCTAGGAAATGAATTTGTTATGTGTCCTTGCTCAGCAGAGCGCTTGTCTTCTATGTTTATTCATCTGTAAAATGGAATGAATCAATCCTGATGAAGCCTGCTTTGTGCAGATGTGAGGAAGAAGCCAGCAAAATGTTCTTCTTTAATAAAGTAAATACCGAATCTCATTGAAAACACATAGGCTCACCGCTGGGCCAAGCTGCTGTCTTTCTGTCATTTATTCAATGAAAATGTATTGAGGGTGGAAATATGCCTGGGCCCTGGGGATTGGATAGACAGGGAGCAGCATTCCATCTACATTTATCTACTCACTAAACCCCATGCCTAGAAAGGTCCTATGCTTACAGACTTCTCTCCTAGCTATCTTTCAGATGTGTGGAAAATCTGCAAGACTTTTTCCTCTTGGGCTGTCTCCCTCATAAATTGACCCCAGGCCACAGACACATATACACACATGCTCACTCAACACACTTCATTGCCTTTGAAATTACAGTAGAATCTCTGTAAGCTCATCATCCAAGGAATTATAGCAAACTAGTCAGCATTCAGAGGTGGTCAACATAAGGAACTAGGCCTACTGTGCTGGTACATACACGTGGTGCATGTCCAGTCTGTAAAAATTAGGTCAACTTAAGGAGGTGGCCAACTATGGAGTTTCTACTGTATTTAAGATCTAAAGATCACCTTCTCTTTCCAATATACAAAGCTCCACTTATAAAGGGTGGCCATAAAGTTCATGTGCAATTCAAATTAGGCACCTATTTAAAATTGCACATGAACTTTATGGGCTCCCTATATTTATTTCAAAGCATTATGGAAAAGTTTTGGGTTGTAGGTTTTTCTAGGAACCCAACGTTGTAATATACCAGCCCAGGATATATGAGGAGAGAAGAGGGGTGGGAGGAACCGTTCGCAGCCTCTGAATATTTTATCTAAGTATAAATTGTACCTTTGCACAACTGCTCTCTAGACCTGAGACCTGGTTGAGCTCATCCACTTGACATCCAAATATAAGAGTTCAGGGTGCAGAGTGTTGCTTCATGTCTGAGAGCCAGTGAGCCAAAGGAAAAAAATTAATTTCCTTAAAACAATGGTTGGCTACATTTGAGCTCCTTCAAAGAAAGGGAAAGGGTGGCTGTGCTGGAACAACTAGGGTGGCAGTAGGGCCCGTGGCGAGGCCTCCCTTCCGTGGCCCCACATGCAGTAAGAGCAGATTACAAGGCTTAAGGGAGAGGAAAAAAAGGTGTCTTTGTCTGTTGTCTGTCATCTGTCTGTCTGTCTGCTGAGTGAAGGCTACAGATCCTATCAAATCTACTCCTTTCTCTTTTCAGAATTCAACCAGACAGTCCAGAGTTCTGGGAATATGACAGACAAAAGCAGTCAGGATCAGCTGCTGTTTTTCTTTCCAGAGTTCAGTCAACAGAGCCAGGGGCCTGGGCAGTCCGATGATGCCTGCTCTGAGCCCACCAACAAGAAGATGCGCCGAAACCGGTTCAAATGGGGGCCCGCGTCCCAGCAAATCTTGTACCAGGCCTACGACCGGCAAAAGAACCCCAGCAAGGAAGAGAGAGAGGCCTTAGTGGAGGAATGCAACAGGTAACATCACCTGAAGATCAATCAAGCAGGCAGGAAAGACCATGGACCCAAGATTTCCCCCACCCCCCAGTCCTAGGATATTGAGGCAGTGATTATCCAGATAAGTGTGGCTAAATCAGCGTTTCCCATAGAGTGTTCCACAGAACCCCAGTTTCAATTCACTAACAAATGAGTTTGAGAACCATCAGATGGATACTTCCTCTTAGAAAGGGAAGGCATGATGATGACATAAGGCAGCATCTGTGGCTCAGTGAGTAGGGCATCGGCCCCATATACTGAGGGTGGCAGGTTCAAACTTAGCCCTGACCAAACTGCAACAAAAAAATAGCCAGGCATTGTGGCAGGCACCTGTAGTCCCAGCAACTCAGGAGGCTGAGGCATGAGAATCGCCTAAGCCCAAGAGCCAGAGGTTTCTGTGAGCTATGACACTACAGCACTCTACTGAGGGCAACAGAATGAAACTCTGTCTCTAAAAAAAAAAGAAAGCAAGAAAAAGAAAGTCACAACATATACATGCTATTAATAGGTTAAAGGCTCTGAGAAGTCCTGCAGTCTAGAATCTCAGCTTTGTTGAATTGGTTGTTAACCATGAAATCATTCTTCCGTGGAATACTTACACTCCCATAAATCACTAATCTAGGGAAGACCCTCTTGAGAATGTTGGTGTAAAAAATGCCAGGGAAGTAGAAATCATGTGTTTGACCTCCATACAGACCAGGACTAAACTATCCCTGAGTTTTACCCACAGTCTCTAGCTCTGGCCTCCACCAATTGTCATACACCAGGAAACTTGGCCGGAAAATAAAAAATAGATCTATTCAGTCCACTCTGCTCAACAGAGTGCTTTTTGTATTTTAACAACTATATACAATTTTTCAAAAAACTATCAGAAATCCTTGGGATGCCTTTTGGGTTCATTCCTGCCCTGTCCTCTCTGACTCCAATATTGATTTTCTAAAAATCTGGCTCTTTGATCTGGCCAAGGCCTGTCTCTGGGCTGGGCTGGCTTTGGCAGTGGCAGGATGCAGCCAGGGGAAGGTCAGACTGGAAGGCAGGGAGGCAGAATACTTGGCCAGTGCGTGCCAGGGAGTCCTCGGGGCTGTGCTCTGTCTCCCTGCTCATAAGAAGCCCCACAGCACTCAGTGGTGTCTGAGAATCTCTCTCCTCCCTGGTTTGGGGTTTTATCAGCCCTGATAAAACTAGATACCAGCCATCTCTGTGTCTTCCTTTATACTCTACCCTGCCCATTAGAGTGAACTCCTGAGGTGCGGATATGGAATCTGACTTTCTGACACCCTACTGGGGAGTCCAGACACTGAAAGGCCAGAAATCTCAGACTGCTTTAAACAGAGTCAGAGCCAGTTAAAGGACTTTGCTTTTTGTGGCGGGGGAGGAATGCCCAAATAAGGAGATGTCAGGGGCCCCATCTGGACCTTCTCCCTGAACTGCCTGCTCCGCCTTTAAGAGCTACACCAGAGGCCTAAGCCCCTGTGTTCCAGGGCAGCCAGCTTGCCCTGTCTGTGTGTTCAGGCCCACTCCAGCCATCTTCATCAGACAACTTCAAAGATTGGCCTTTTGTGGGAACAGGCTTCTCCCCAGACTTCCATTCTGCCCTCTGTTCCTCATACTCCTAACCAAGATCCGGCCACCCTCACTCAAAATCTCCCCTCCTTCCATCCCCAGAGCAGAATGTTTGCAACGAGGCGTGTCCCCCTCCAAAGCTCATGGCCTGGGCTCCAACTTGGTCACTGAAGTCCGTGTTTACAACTGGTTTGCAAACCGCAGGAAGGAGGAAGCATTCCGGCAGAAGCTGGCCATGGACGCCTATAGCTCCAACCAGACGCACAACCTGAACCCCCTGCTCTCCCATGGCTCCCCCCACCACCAACCCAGCGCCTCTCCTCCAAACAAGCTGGCAGGTAACCTGGGGCTGGGCTGCACTGCCTCAGAAACACAACCACCCTGGTTCTCCCAAGGGTCTCATCTGGTAGAAAAGTTTTCAGAGAAGCAAATGATTTGGAATGGTCTTAGCTCTGCTTTCATTGCCAGAAAGAATGTTCTCCTGAAAATAGCCTGTGGCTCTGCCGAGGTTTCCTCCAGCTCCTCCCGGCTGTGTAAGGGACAGCTGGGCCTCCAGGGGGCCTCTACCCTGTTTCCCTCCAGCTTCTTCTTCCTGTGTGGCTGCTGACTCAGCAGGTTAGTGCAGCCACCAGACCATATGCTGGGAAGGCTCCTTTCTTGGTATGTCAGATCCCACCTGCAGGCAGAGGGGTGGACCATCCGTTGTTGGAATGAAGCTGCACTCTGGCCCCTTCGTCCAGCCCTCCAGCTCTCTGTTCAGTTCCAGCAGAAGAAGCCCAGTGGCCTTTAGGGACGAGCCAACTCTCTTGGCAGCCTCTGCTTATTGACTTCTGTGCTCATCAGGGTTAGGGTGGGGTCAGTCACTTGAAATCTCTGTAGTGATGAGTTGGCCAAAATCGATTGAGGACCTACTTAATCGTGCTAGATTGAGTGCTACTGTGTGCCAGGCCCTGGCCCGGATCAGCATGACTCTGCTGTAGGGTTTGAGTTTGTCAGGGTGGCATCCTACGTGCTTACTGGGGGAAAGTGTCCCTATGTGCCGAGCACTGTGTCAGGCATAGGCTGAACTTGAGGGCTTCCTCTGGGCTTTAGTTCTTCCAAGAAAACTGGCTTTCCAGAATTAGTGTGCGTATTAAAGTCTGTTTGGTGCCTGGGTGGACAAAACATGGCACAGTCTCCTGCCTGCTCTGGGGAAGGGCTTGCAAAAGGAAAGCCAAGCACCATTTCTAATTTTGGGCTGGTTGCCCTTCTGATGGGAAAGGCCTGAGAACTGAGAGCTAGTCCAAATATTGGGGGTGGGTGACCAAAATCACCAGAACAGACTCAGAGCCACCAGCTGGGCGGTATACAAGGTTTGTCCCATGCCTGCCATGCCTTCCCATGGCACATCATCTCCAAGAGTTTCTGGGAGCCTGAGAGTGCCCAGCACAAAGCCTTGGTCAGGGCTGGGAGTTCACCAGGTCCTGCTCCCAAGGAAGAGAGGGGTTTAGCCACACTGGGAGAAAATTTGGGCCACTGGCAGAAAAACCCCCAGGCAAACTGTGGTCTGATGGCAGAGTAATTTAGCCCCTTTACAGAAATTCAAAGCAGAGTTTAGAGGGCAGTGGCAAGTGGCATGTGGCTGGCATTGAGTGGGACCAGAACACTTGCCCGCCACAGTGATCCACAGAGCTGGATCTGGGAGCCACAGGGGGCGTGGCTGGGGCAAGGGGCATTATTGAGAAGACAATGGCCATTGTGCTGGGACCTGTGATCTCCACACCAAAGTCAGGGAGCCTGCAAGCCAAACAAAGGCCCAGCAGCTTTCTGACAAGCTGGGGTTGTGCCGAGGTCACCATGGGGTCATTAGCTTAGGCTTTCTGTGTTCTGACAGGAGGCACAGAGAGCTAGAGCTAGAGGGACAGGCAGCAGGTACTGGAACCTGGGCACAGTGGGCAGGACACGCAGCCCAGGGACCCCTCTGAGTGGAGTCTAAGGAAGGCATAACGCACTGGATGTGGTTCCCTGGAGAGCACCAGAAGTCCGGACCTTTTTAAAAATCATAAAATGTTAGAATTCACAGTGACTCTGACAAAAGAAACAGAGGCCCAGAAGAAGGTGGTGTTTTACCAAGGTACACAGAGGGACAGTAGAAAAACAAGGACTAGAACTCAGCTCTGCTGATTCCCGTGGCACAAATGTGCCTCCAGTGCTCACCAAGTCCTGCTACTAGAGTAGTGGGGAATGAGACACACATCCCTGTCCTCCTGAAGCTTGTTGTCTAGCAGAGGATCAAGGTTGTCTTGGGGGCTCTGCGGGTCTTTCTAGGGAGGGAGACATCCTACCATTCTCTGGAGTAGCAGCAATGGGACACTGTGTGTGCCCGGGGGGCTGCTTTCCCCTCTGCCTTAATTTTCACCTAGGCTTCCTCAAGTTGGTCCTTGTCCCACAGATTGGCTTCTAATCAGCCAGCTTATACCTGGGCTAATTCATATAACTTCTCCGAGTCTAAGCTTCCTGTCTCTAAAATGGAGAAATAGTACCTACCCCACAGAGTATACAGGAGGATTAGATGAGTGAATGTGTGTAAACACCACCTTGCCCAATAACCCACGCTAGCATCATCATTATTGCTTTTATTATTAAAGAGGCTAAGCAAGTGGAAGTGGAAAGAATGGCAGGCAGCAGCAGAAGTCCATTCTCTTTTTTAGTTTCACTCACTGGGACATTCATTCCTAAGAAGCAGTGAGATGTGTCCCAGCTCTGGGCTGGCGTCTGGGGTGCAGGATCCTGGGCTTGGAGCCTTGTGTGTGTGTGTCTTGGGCCCCCAGGAGGGGTCATGCACCATGGTGGGTCTCCCAGGTAGTGGGCCCAGGCAGACAGCAGGCTCAAGTCCAGCACAGAGCAGTTCCCATCGAGGCGCTGGCAGCCCAGGTGTGCTCTCTAACCAAACTGAAGATGGAACGGAAGGCAGCGTGGACCACGAGCTCTGTGTTGCCGAAAAGAAACCAACATCCAGAATCAGCACCGGTGATCTCTAAGGCTGAGCAGTGGGGAGAACAAGACCCAGTCCTCAACCTCTACCCGCTGCCCTCTCTACTCCCAAAGCTGCAGCACCTGAGCCCGGAAGGCTGGAAGTACTTGCTCTCCAGTCTCCCCCGAGAACCTTCCTCCTTGAGAGGCAGGGCCCGTTTCTCCAACCAGCCCCTTCCCTCCCAGCCATGCTCACCACACTTTGGCCCACTTGCCCACGATGACCACAGTGTGACCCTGGTCCTGGAATGTCCGGCACAATAGGGGTGGCAGGAGGAGCACTTTGCCTCTGTCAGCGGCTGATTGGTTACAAGGTGCCCTACAAACACACTGTCAGCAAAATCAGCTGTTTTCTGCGTTGCCCCTCCTCGGCTTTACAATCACGCACCAGCATGCAGCCAGGGGTTGTCATGGCTTTGTCCCCCTTATGCATGCTTAATTGACAATTAAGTTGGAGCTTTGAACCAGCCTGGCTGCGCTGATGGGCCTTCATCTTTGCAGTGAGTGTCACAGGGGCACCCTTTGTTTGCTCTTCTCGGGGGCCTGAAGTTACTGTAGCAGGCTGCAGGCAGCCATTTATCTTCAGCCTGGAAGGCCTTTATCTGCCCTCACCCCCCATTCCAGCTCCAGCCCGCAGGAGCTGTCCCTTCTTATAGGCCCTGTGACAGCCCATTCTAAGGCCATTGAGCAGGCCCGGAGTGATGGCCTCTACCTCCATTCTGGAGATGAATCGAGAGAAAGGCCCCCAAAAGGTCAGAGGGCAGGGCTACAGCAAGGGAACAGACTGGTTGGAGGCTGGTGCCTATATTGATTGGCTGGGGGAGGAGGAGGAAGTGGCGTGGGATGGAAGCTAGGCTAGCCTTGGCCCAAGCGTGGTATCTGCTGATGATCTGTGGTGGCCTTGTTCCCGGTACCCTTTGCTCCAGTCTGCGGCAAACTCACCTGGCCACTGCTTGAGGAGGCAGAGGAGGGGCAAAAAGATCTTCACTCTCCCACACACGCTGTCCACGCTCTTGTATCACCTTTCAAGAAGGAAGTAGGGACTCATTTCTGGAAAGAAAGTGAGGCACAGAGAAGAGGCCTCTTCAGGAGGCCTTCAGGGATCCAGACCGCATCCTCTTTACCTAAGAGGACACGTTTATTTCTGCAGCTGCTACTCCTCCCTCCCTTTGGACTCTTGCTGCCCAAGTCCAGCGGACTTGGCTTCCCTGATGTGGGTCAGAGCTTGAAAAACAGAGACTCCCACCTCCTGCCTCTTCTTCATCCCCTCCTCACCTCAAGCTGTCTACATGAATCTACCCTGGGCCTTAAGCAAGCCAAACTCTGGGCCAGAGTCCCTGTGGGAATCAACAGGAAGGAAATCTCAGCAGTCTCCAGAAGCAAGGTTGTGACTACAGCAAGTAATGATAACAGCTGGTGTTGATGGAGCACTCCCGGGTACCAGGCCCTCCGATGAGCACCTACATGCGACATCTCGCTTAACCTTCACAACAACCTCGCAGGCTAGAAGCCATCTATATTGTTATCCTCCATTATAATCAAGGAAGGAGAGATACTTAGAACATAAGCAATTTGCCCCACCAAGTTCATATAGTTAGTAAGCAATGGGGACAGATTGTGACTTGTGACAGGCTGTCCCTGTCTTCTTGCTTGATGTAGATGCTGAGAACTTTTCAGGCATGAAAACCAACACTCACACACAGAGTCCTGTCATAGTATCTTCTTTTCCCATATTCCTGCTGCTCCCCACTGAATGACATAGAGGCTTTGGGAGACCATGGCCAAAAGAGGTGGGGGCCTTTCAGTCTGCCTAGTTTACTGCTTCCTCGACCATTGCCCCTGACCAAGGTGGATTCTTTGCTCTGCCTAAAGAAGAAATCAAAGCCCCCTCTTTCAAGATCCCTTCCCCATCTGTGTGGGGATTTGAACTGCCCTTGCAGTCGGCACTGTCTGGAGCACTAAATGCCTTAACAACTTAATGGGGCTTCTGAGACGGTGCAGGCACCTCAGCTCACCTCTGGGAGCTCCGCCTCTCCCTGGGCAACAGACAAGGGGAGAGAGTTTATGAGGGCAGTCGTAAAAATATTCATCTCAGCAGCAAAGGTCCCCATGGTAAAGAAGCCCCATTGTCTGTCCCTAAGTAGCAGATTATTTCAGTTCAGAAGAGAGACAAATCCTGCCTTGAAACATCTGCTGTTGTAGGAAGCACTTTCCTACTGACTTAGGGTTCAGTGGTGAGCGTGGCTCCAGCCTTCTTTGATTTAGAGACTTTATCAGACTGTCATTTTATCTCTTCAATTTGAAGGTCATTTTATCTTGTGAGTACCACCCATCGGCTGCCACTAGATTGGGGGAAGACAATCAGGATATTAATGAGATTAAGAGGCCCCACCTTGGAGGCTATTCTGTTGTGAGCCTCCCCCTGATAGGGGACCAACCGTGGTCTGCATACAAAGAATCCGGGCTACTGGGCCAGTGGGGCTCCCAGACTCTGTACAAAGGGGCCTGGAGATACTGGAGTCCTATCATCTAAACCAGTCTGCTGGCCATGCCTAATCCTCCTGAAGGATCCTTAGAGGATTCAAGGACTCCTTGCCGCCTCCAGTTAGCTCTGAGGAGGAAGGAAGCTGCTCGCAAGCACATAGCCCTGGCCTGCAGCTTATGGGAGAAGTGCTCTTGGAATCTGTTTGTTGAAGGTTTGATGGGAAGTGACAGGAACTTGGAGAGAATTAAGCACCAGAGGTGCAGAAAGAGGCAGCGATCTGCAAAAGGGCCTTTGAAGCTACTGCTTAATGGAAAGGAACAAGATCTGGCCTTATGCCTTTACCTGCCTTCTAAGGGGGAAGTACAAACACAAATGAGTAAGAGAGAGAAATATATAGTGTATATGATATAAATATATATATGGTATATATAAAAGGAACATAGCTCAAAAATAAAGTCATATGAAACAGCTAATCATGGTTATCATCCGAGCTGTTCATAAATACTCTAGAACAGGGGTAAACTTTTTGTACAAAGAGCTGGATAGTAAGTGTTTTAAGTTTTTGGGGTCACTTTGTCTGAGTTGCAACTACTCAATGCTGCCTTTATAGCACAAAAGCAGCCAGAGACTGTACAGAAATGAATCAACACAGCTGTCTCCCAACAGAACATTATTTATGGGACTGAAGTATGAATTTCATATAATTTTTACGTATCACGATATATCCTTTTAAAAAATTTTTTCCAACTATTTAAAAATGTTTAAACCATTTTTAGCTTTGTGGGTCATACAAAAACAGGCTGCTTTGGCCCACAGACCACAGCTTGCTGACACCCCATCACCCAGGTCTTCTTAAACTTGGAGACACTTTAGAATCACCTAAAGAGCTTCTAAAAATTCTGGTATCCAGGCTACACCCCAGAACTGTTAAGTCAGTCTATGGGGAGTGGGACCAAGCATCAGTGGTGGTTAAAACTTTTCAGATGGGCTCGGCGCCTGTGGCTCAACGGGCTAAGGTGCCAGCCACGCACATCTGAGCTGGCAGGTTCAAATCAGGGCCTGCCCAACAACAATGACGGCTGCAACCAAAAAAAAAAAAAAATGGCCGGGCGTTGTGGCGGGCGCCTGTAGTCCCAGCTACTTGGGAGGTGGAGGCAGGAGACTCGCTTGAGCCCAGGAATTAGAGGTTGCTGTGAGCTGTGGATGCCACGGCACTCTAATCAGGGTGACAGTTTGAGGCTCTGTCTCAAAAAAAAAAAAAAAAACAAAATAAAACTTTCCAGATGATACGGATGTACAGCCAAGTGACAGAATCAGCTCTAAGACAGAACGTCTCTAATGTTAAAGCCTCCCTAATGCTCTGGGAGGCCTAGAGATACATCAAAATGCAGGTTCTGATTCTGTAGGCCTGGGATGAGGCTTGAGTTTTCTGTATTTTTAACAAATTTCCAGGTGCTGTTGAAGAAGATGGTCCAGGGACCACAATTTGAGTGGGGGCAGGGGGTCTTGGAGCTAGTCAATGAGCAACTCATTTCCCCTTATCTCCCAGCTCACCTTGGCCTCACCATCATCAACCCTGACACTTAACGTGTTCTAAAGATACCCTGGGGAAATACTCTCTTAAATCCAGTGGGCAGAGCAACAAAGTCATAGGCTATGGAGGCAGACCTGAATTCCAACCTCGGCTTGATCACTTATTGCCATTAGAAGTAACCATTACTTATTGTGATCCTGAGCAAGTCTCTGCAATCTCTGAGCCTGGATTCTTCAACTTGCGAGGACACCCATTCCTGCAGATGCTGGGAGAATTAAGTGAGATAATACATATAAGTAAAATACCTAGGATATAACAGGCTCTCATTAATAGTAGTTATTATTGCAGCTTGCAGAGACTTGTTTTTTCTCCCCCCTCTTTCCCTGTTCCTCTTGGAGGGTTTATTCAATCCTGCCATTTAGAGAATTTGAGTTATTTCCAACTAGATACTGACATTGGTTTTTGCAGCAAACTCTGGCTGGCTTCTTGTAGCATTTTGGGTATGAGGCAATTTCCCTTTCTTCTTACGACTGTTCTGTGACATCCATAAGGCATATCAAGTGCCATAGGAAATAACGAGAGGAAGCTGGAAGTGTCATGGATTGGTAGTGGGGAGGTTTGTGACCATGTAGCAGGAGGTCAGGTTCATAAGATGACCATGAATTTCCTCCACTAACAGGACATTTTCCTCCTTTAATGAAAGGAGGTGTGAGTACCTGCTTGTGTGTATTGCTTGTTAGTAATTAGCCCTGGGGACCTGCTAGTTAGAGAGGGTGGGGGGTGATCCTGCTGGAGGCTGCATTTGAGAAGTGTAATGGCCTTTGTTCTGAGAAGGGAAGCTCCCCTAACCTTCAGCCGAAGGAACAGTGAAAGGGACGTGTTCACACAGCCCCACAGTGAGTGTAGGGAAACCTCAGAAGCTCCTCAAGGACCTCCTGGAAACCGGTTTCCTCAGCTCGTGAGCCTGTATCTGTTTAAGGTACTTTCGCCTTAGCCTCTGCTCTGCCTCCAGCATCCTCCATGATTGCATGCTTGTGCCAGTCGCCAGCAAAGAGGGGGCTCTGTAATGCTTTCGGGCAATCTAGAACCAAGTTTCTCAAGACTTGTACTCTGCATGTTCTTCCCGTGGTTTTTAGTATTTGATGACTTTCCCAAGGGAAGTCTATAAACCCAAGGTAGAGATGGTAACAGGCTCAGATGTCTGTGTCTGGATAACAAGAGTGCTCCAAACAGGCTTGGTTTAAATTGTGGTTCTGGGGCCAGACGTGGTGGCTCACATCTATAATCCTAATGCTCTGGGAGGCCAAGGCAGGTGGATTGCCTGAGTTCAGGAGTTTGAGGCTGGTCTGAGCAAAAGTGAGACCCCCCATCTCTACTATAAATAGAAAAAAACTAGTTAGGCATTGTAGCAGGAGACTGTAGTCCCAGCTACCCCAGAGGCTGAGGCAAGAGGATTGCTTGAGTCCAGGAGTTTGAGGTTTCTGTGAGCTATGATGTCACAGCACTCTAGCCAGGGCAACAGAGTGAGACTCTATCTCAAAAAAAACAAAATTATGGTTCTTCCATTGGCCACTGTGGCCTCAAACAAGTTATCAGCTTCTTTGTGCCTCAGTTTCTTCATCTATAAAGTACGGATTGCAATACCTATCTGCCAAGCAGCACAGTGCCTGATAAGGAAAGTTAGCTGCCATTGACTGCAGTGTTATCAGGTTCACTCAGAAATTTTCAGGGTATTGAGAAAGAGTTTTGGATCTCCGTTGGTTCTGACAAGGGTATGGCTTTGCAGCTTCACCCTGGAAGAATTTCCCTTTCCTTGAACACTGCTGGTTGTTGAGACATCAGAAACAAGGAACCCCAAGTATTAGTAAGAGACATGATTCTCGAATAGCCCATTAAAAATCGACGTGTTTCTCCCTACCCTTACCACTCTCACCTTTAAAATCAGGATCGTCCAGAGTATGGTGGGTAGAGGGAAGGGATCAGGCATGGGAAGTTTCAACAAAAGCCCAAAGAGATTTGGATTTAGAGTTCCTGCTCTATCTGGCCTAGACGTCACTAGACCAGATAGAGCAGGTGAATTCTGAAGGTACCAGATAGAGCAGGTGAATTCTCCCCCCCTCCTTTTTGTTTTTTGAGATAGAGTCTCACTCTGTTGCCCTGGGTAGAGTACCATGGCCTCATCATAATTTACAGCAACCTCAAACTCTTGGGCTCAAGTGATCCTCCTGCCTCAGCCTCCCAATTAGCTGGGACTACAAGTGCCTATCACAATGCCCAGATAGTTTTTTCCTATTTTTAGTAGAAATGGGGTCCCACTCTTGCTCAGGCTGGTCTCAAACACTTGAGCTCAAGAAATCCACCCACCTCAGCCTCCTATCTCCACAGTGCTAGGATTACAGGCATGAGCCACAGTGCCTGGCAGTTGATAATCTCGATGGTCACTTGCTGAACTAGGAGAGGAGAGACTGCTGAGGTGAGGAGCCCCGGATCGGAATTCAAAAGACCAGAGCCACTAAGAAGCAGGGGTGACCTTGGGCAAATCATTTAACTTCTTGGGGATTCTGGCCGATCGAAGGTGTTGGGTGAGGGCCTTTCAGCTCTGACATGTTATCGTATGGAGATTGTGTGTTGTCTCCAGGCTCAGGGGCCAGGACTCTGCTGCTTGAAGTGCAGAAGGAGGGTCTCCATTGTGATATTTTATTGTTAAGCTCATGATCTCTCTCTCTCTCTCCCTGACTCCCTCACTCCTGCCCCATTTGAGGAACTGTGTGCTGTTAGAAGCCTTCCACCTTTATTAGGGATCATTAGAGCTTTATAGCACCAGCAGATTGGGTGGGGCCAGTCACAATAAACAGATTTATAATGGGTATAAACGAGACACCTATAACTGCTGGAGGTTAACACTTTCAGGGCCTTTGAATGGCAGCCTGTGTGCCCATGCCTTCTGACCCTGTCCCCTGCAAAGGGCCTCTTCCTAATCAGCACCTGTTGGACTGGGCCAGCAATGAAGCCCAAGCAAGTTCTTGTTCAACCAGGGTGGAAAACCCCCAAACGACATGTCCTATTTGTGTAACATCAGTTTGCATGGTGAGCGCGAACTAAGTGCTTAATTTACCTCTTAAGTGTTTTACAAACAGAAACAGAAATGTCCTCCTTGTTGTCTAGAACCCAGGAGAAACATAGGGTTTTCATATCTACCTATAAGTCTTACTCCCACTGTGAAGAAGGAGGTCCCTGAAGCCTTCAAACAGGCTCAGTGTGTATATATCCTGAGTGCTAGAGCTGCAGGCTGTACTGACATCTAGGAGTGAGTTGGATTTCTTCACCACTATGTCCCTGGCACATAGCCCTAAGATACTCCTTATATTTGTGAAATGAAGAGATCTATGGCACAGGGCTTCCTGTCAAAGCATAATGCATAGATTCCCCGCTTTAGAAGTTTGATATCCAGTTGGGGAGTTACCTTGGACACGGAATTAGTATATAACATATGTATACATTATTATTTAAAGCATGTTTTCTCTTTCCTAGAAACAGTGCCACCCAGGTCAACTCCCATTCATTAACTAGAGTTTAACTAGAGCAGAGTAAAAATAACGTCAACATTAAATGCTACCAGAAACTTTTCAAAGATGATGATTCTTCCTACTGTCCTACTAGTTTAGTTTCCTCTAGTTCAGTTGACTAGTTTAGTCTGCTCATTTAGTTTAGTTCTACTATTTTGATGTCCTGCTGCTTTCATTGCTTTTATCATCTCTCACCAATATCCCCAGGACAAGAAAAGAGTGAGAACTACTCCTCCCGAGTTTCCATTGAGCAAAGTGGGGTTTAGAAAAGGGATTGGACGGCCAAGCACAGTGGCTCATGCCTGTAATACTAGCACTCTGGGAGGCTGAGGTGGGCAGATCACCTGAGCTCACAGGTCCTAGACCAGCCTGAGCCAGAGAGAGACCCCGCCTCTAAAAATAGCTGAGCGTGGTAGTGGGTGCCTGTAGTCCCAGCTACTTCAGAGGCTGAGGCAAGAGAATCACTTGAGCCTAGGAGTCCGAGATTGCTGTCAGTTGTGACACCACGGCACTCAACTGGGGACGACAAAGCGAGATTCTCTCTCTCTCAAAAAAAAAAAAAAGGGATTGGACTCACTGCAAATTGGAGTCTTGGAGAGACAGAAACAAAACTGCCCAGCTCTGGGCAGCCATCAGTTCTCTGGAGATGCTCTCTGAGCATTTGACTGGTGCTCCTGTTCTCCCAGCAGAAGGGAAGCCATCCACCTTCCAAGGCCTTGGTCCCCAGCACCAGGTGGGCCTTGGAACCAGCATCCCTGGGCCTGCAGGGCAACTGTGGCTATCTGTCATGATGATGGTGATGGTGATGATGCTAATGATGCTGATGGAGAGGCCCCCAGCCACAGTGATGACGAGTTTGCCTAGCCAATCCCCCCAAATGAGGCAGCTCTGACACTTGCCAGGCCTCAAAGGATCTTCTTCCTGAGTTTTAGCTCCCAGTAGGGTCCTGCTTATGAATAGGCTGCTGTGGAAAACCTCTCTTGCCTAAGGCAATTTTATTAGCCCTTCAGTAACAATACAGATGTCTGTTTATAGGACCCTTCCATTGTGTGCATGCCCAGTGGCTCAGTCTGCTGATGGCTTTACAGCCTTTCTCAGACCCACTAGGAGTATCACCATTCTCCTTGTCAGCCAAGCCTAGAGGCCTTTGTTGCAGCGTTATTCCCGGGAAAGGCAGCCTCTCAGAAAAGACCAGACCCCAGGAGCCAGACTGCAGCAGGGCACTGTCTGTCCCCTCGGCCTTTAGCCCTATGTCCACCATTAACCCTTCTTGGTTTTATCCTAGTTTCTTTGGAGAAAAAGGCATTTTAGTTACTTATGCTGCCACAGTAAATTCCTGTGAAACAACCCTTCTCCTTACCCCAAAATCAACCCAGTGGGCCCCAAACTGGGTTCTAACATTGGTATGTCTGCATTTGGAGTTCTTAGAAAAGGTCAGCCTGTGCCAATGGAAGTGCCTGCCCACCTCTCTTCAAAAGCCCTAGGTAATGGGAGTCGGGCTTACACCTCAGGAAGGAGAGAGTGGGTCATCCCCACAGCATCCCCTTGGCCATCTGTGCACGGCCCATCCCAGATCAGAGGGTGAAGAGGAAGTCTTCTTGCTCCTCAGCGCACCCACCTTGCTTCATGCCTTTAAACCTGAAACTGGAGTGGAGAGGGAATAGTGGCTCACACCTGTAATCCTAGCACTCTGTGGAGGCTGAGGCAGTTGGATGGCTTGAGCTCAGGAATTCGAGACCAGCCAGCACAAGAGTGAGACCCCTGGCTCTACTAAAAATAGAAAAACTAGCCAGGCATTGTGGCAGGCGCCTGTAGTCCCAGCTACTCCAGAGACTGAAGCAAGAGGATTACTTAAGCCCAAGAATTTGAGGTTGCTGCGAGCTATGATGCCACGGCACTCTACCCAGGCCACAGAGTGAGATTCTGTCGCCAAAACAACAACAATGACATGAAGTTGCCCAAATTTGTCAATACTGTTTCTTCCATTTTGATTATATTTTAATATCTTTCCTTCTCTGTCACCACCCCCCTTCTGCCACCTTAAAAAGAATGTCTATCTTCCCCACCCCATAAAAAAAAAAAAGCAAGAGATTTAGTGAATAGATTACACACCACCATTCACTTTTCCACCATTCAACTCAACAGACTAAAGGTGAAGTCAGAATTGGAGGTTGAAGTGTAGCCACTTGTTCAGCTATTACTTCCTCAATTGATGTTTACTGAGTGCCCAGCACCGGTTGGGCTCTGTGCAAGGGGCTGAGGAGATGATGGGGAAGACAAACTAGGTCCTGCCCTCATGGGGTTACATTGCACTGAGGGTTGCAGCACATGTAAACAAACCATAAAACCATTTCAAATTATTAGTGGGTCATGATGGGGAGGCTCAACATCCCTAGTGTAGACTTGGGGTTATGTAGAAGAGGGCAAGGATCTGCTGGGAGATTCCTAGAGAGAAGTAGTGAAAATGACTTCATCGTCTCTGAACCTCAGTTTTCCACTCTGTCAAATGGGCATGGAGAAGTAGTGAAAATGACCTCATCTTCTCTGAACCTCAGTTTTCCACTCTGTCAAGTGGGCATCTGTGACATGTTGAGAAGCAGATGGTGCAAAACATATATGTAAGGACTGCTCAGTCCTCAAGAGCCAGGCTAGTTTCTTTTGCCTGCAGCAGCAGTCTTTAGGCTGACCAGTCTTTTGCCTTTCAAACCACCTAATGTTTGCCCACAGAATCTAGCTCCCTGGTGAGGCCGGGCCGATGGGAGAGGTAGACTTTGTGAGGGAGAACACATGGATTTCTGCTGCTCTTCCAGCCCCTACATGTGCGATTTTTTTTTTTTTCAGATACACTGTGCACACTAGCTTCTGTTCTCAGCCAAGTTGCTTTTGATGAGAGATTTCTTTTTTCTTTTCTTAGTTACATTTGCTTTGATTTTTATAAGAAAACCAGTTTGTGGGCTCCCCTTAAGTATCACTCAACTTTTACTCCTTGAGTCAAGAATGTTTACCATCCCTGCAGGCCTGTCTGTGTTTTTTCCTCTTTTGAACTGAGTTCCTAACTAAGCAACCTGAGGTAGAAAGGGGTCTGGAACTGAAACTAAATTGCTTTCATCTTGCATCAGATTTTCCTCCCAGACTTTCATATTTTTCAGTCTCCTAAACTCTCTGCCAACATGAATGTTTTTCCTTAGAGAGGAGGAACTATGAATAAGAACTGGCAAAAGTCTTGTCTTACAAATGAGGAAACTGAGGCGGCAAGACTAACAACTCATTGGAAAGCTTTCATTTCTGAAGTCTCCAGTTTCATGCTGGGGAATTGTTCACATTCTTTTATTCCAAACGAGCATCTCAAAAGTTCAGCAGGTTGAAATATTTGTCTCTTTGCTTCTGTCCTCAACAAAAAGGAACTTGTATTCAGGGGCAAGGTGGAGCTCTTAGGAAATCGTACTGAGCCCATCAAGACTGGCCTAATCCCTCCCAGCCCTCTCCCAGCACACTGTTTGGGCTGCATAGGAAAGACAGCTCCATCTCCCCATAATTTATGGGCACGGTTATTTCCTTTTAGAAGAACTTTCTCCTTGCATGCTCCCTCCTGCCTGAGTTTAAATCCCCAGTTTCCAGACCCAACAGGGTTGGGCTGTGCTCTGCATGAGGTTAGGAACACAGGGGAAGAATGTGTGTGACAGAGCCCTGGCCAGTTGAGTAATGTTTACTCTGTTGGTGGCTGGGACGCTCACTCGGCTGGCAGAGGTCCACCAGCCAGAGGAACATTCCTGCATTATCAGGGATGGGAGGTTGGCTCTGAAATGTCAGGGGTGAAAGGCATCCCATCGGATTCTGGGTGCAATGAAAAGAACCCCAGGCTTCGGTGCCAAAGGAGAGCTTGGAGAGCAGGCAGAGCCACGCATTACCCAGGAGTCCCCACTTCTCTCCTCTCTTCTTACTAAAAGAGCAATCTGGCTGTGCTTTGTAGCTAACATTGCTCTTCTGTTTACCCAGCATTTTCTCTCCCAGCAGAACCCAGTGCTTCTGTGGCATTATTTTAGTCATTCGCCATTCTGCCTTCTGAAGAAGGGCGATCTGTACCCATTTCACAGACAAAAATGCCAAGGCCAAAAAATCACCTGGCCCAGAATCCTCAGAGTTAAAGCAGAGAGAGAGATATTTTGTTCAAATATCTAGAGGCTGGTGCCCTGTTAATCTCTGGCATTGTGGAATTGGCGTCTCAGTTGGTTTTTGAAGCTCTTGGAGCTAGATTACATTTCAAGGGCTATAGTTCTAAGCCCTGCAAGCACAGGTTTATGAAAAGTCTCTGTGGTTAATGAAACTCTGAGCAGCTCCTCTCTGGAGTCCCTATGTAAGGTAGTTGTGTCTGTCTTTGTACACACGTACACAGTCAGTTCTATATAACCCAACAGATTCATCCTAAAATCACCAATAAAAACCACAGGGAGAAACAAGGTTAAGGACAAAACACTCAAAAACTTCCTCAGCAGCACATTTAAAAAAGATAAGGATCCAACAGAAACATCGCCAGAGTTTTGCCCCAAGTGGTTAAGAAATACGTAAATGCTGTACATTAGTAAATATGGCACTTGAACTTGAAGTTTGCCTAAGGAAGCGGGCGTCAGAAGGGTTGTAGGTTGTGGGTTGTAGGGAAGTGATGGAGGGAGGATTATCTGAACTCAGAAGGACAGTCGTGAGTCTGTGTGCGCATGGCTTATAAGTGCATGCAGTGAACTGAAGGAGCTGGCAGTTTTCAAGGGGTATGTGAGGGTGTCGAGGTGGCTCCCCTCAACTGGGCACAGCTTTCTGCATTCGCCTACTGTTTGTTAAATGTGACATTCACGTTCCACTCAAATGATTCCTTAATACATCAATAGTATTAGAAGAGTGTCACACTTTCAACACAATAATAACTACAGAGCTGACCAGGCTCCTTGTTTGGGTGTGGATATTCAAAGTAGCTGAGATTTCATTCCTTCAGCCTCCAGTAGGCTATGAGGTTGCAACAATGTGTAAAATGTCATCTCTTCTTTTAAGAGAGAGAGAGAAATAATATGTCATCAGAGTACAGGGTGCCCCAAAGCTGTAAGTTTTTAGGGCAGGTAAAATACAAAGGACAGAGCAGCTACTCACCAGGATGAATGAGAGCTCCTCAGAAAAGGAGGAGCCCTCATTAAAGGATGTGGCACAAAGAAGGGAAGAGCTTTCCAAGCTGAAGAGACAGCATGAGCAAATGCACAGAAGAAGGGGATGGCCAGGCCACTTGAGCAATGGCAGGTGCTGTGATGGGGCTGATGGGATATGATGAGAGATGATGTGAATAAGGTGGACTGGAGTCGTGAAGGTCCAATTCTGTCCCCTCAGGTGTTGGGGCTCTTCTAGAAAGCAGTGAGGAGCCATCAGAGGTTTCCAGGCAGGGAGTGACATGCTGTGACTTAGTTTTTAAAAGAATCCCAGGCTGTAGCAATGTGAAGAGCTCCCTGGACGTGGTAATAGCATGGGAAGAGAGGGTGGGGAATGCTAGTTTCTCAAAACCATATGCTTCTTCCCTGCTTTTGACACTTCTGAGCATTCATATTGCATAGAAGTCACATGATCTGTGTCTGGCCCATAGTAATTCGAAAATAATCCAATGCCCATGATGCTGAGAGCTGGGAAGAAGGGCCTCAGGGCCTCGGGGATGTCTCTAGACTCCACTAGGGATGTCTTTTGCTGCTAAACATACTTGCTGTGGTTTGTAGGGCCAATGATGGGGATGGGGCCAATGAGTGGCTTGAGCTAGGAAGTGAGTGGAAGAGGAATGACTACCATCAGCCACTGTCATTTCTCCTGTGGCTCCTGTGTGGTTATTAAACTGGCATCTTTGGCCAGTCAGTATTAAACCTGAGCCCTTGTTATATATTCATTTTCAGGGCTTGCAATGATAAAGGAAGAAGGGAGATTCCAATCCACTTTTTCATGCAGACTGCCTGGCACATGATAGGTGCTCAATAAAGTTTTGTAATCTCAGACTTCCTAAAAATGTCTTTTAGACAAAGACAGTCCCAAAGTAGGAGCTCAGGGAGGTTAAGTAACTTCCCCAAGATAACCCAGCTGTTACATAGGGGAGTCAAGATTTAAACCACGTCACCTGGCTCCGCAGCCTACACACTTTGCACTCCATTTTAGTTCTCATTTCAAGTGCACATCTGAGTTTGTGAAATATACAAGGATTTGGCCTCTCTCCTTCCTCTAACTGGAGCGCCTAGTTTTGGTGTTTTGCCCACAGACACCTTGGGATGCACTCTCTGTCCCCACTCCCAACATCGACATCCTCCCATAAGGTGGCAGACTGATTTCAGCAACCCTCCCAGGGGCCAGAGATTGCCAGATTCCTGGTGAGAACAGCACCAAAGGGAAAGCTTACAGGTCAACTTGGAGTAGACAAGCAGCCTCATGCCTCGCTCCCACCACAATGCAGTGACAATAGCCCCCTCCCTGCAGCAGGCGGTCGTCCTGCTTATAGAAAGGAAGCTGGAGCTCGCCCAGTACATTGATAGCAGAGCTGAGATTAAAATGGGGATCCCCTAATTCCCAGCCAAGTCTCCATCGCTTAGCCAGAGGCTTTTAAAGGAACATTCGGAGGTCTAGGCCGGCTGTCTTTCAACAGAGCAGTGCCATGCTTCTGCTGCCCCGTTACACTTCTTACATAATAAAGTTCTGTTGGGGGGAAAAAACAAAGTGTGAAAACCACAGCAGCCCGAGGCTATGCTGCCTGGGTTGTGACAAGTGTCTCTTGCCTCTCTCCTGCCATGCTCCCTTGTAAAGAAGCCTTTTGTTTCCTGCGGATATCCTTGGTTAATTATTTTTAAATAAATGATTGCGTAGCCTGTGGTAGGGGAGAAGCCTCCCTGTGACCCATATTTGATCATCAGAGGGCTGGCCCTTTTCCTTCAGCCAAATTAAACAGGCTAAATCCAGAGACTATTTGACTTGAGACTGAATCGATGATGGGGACAGGCTGGGAGGTGAAAACACACCTGACTCCCAGCGTTATCACCACTCTCTCAGGAGCAGAGCATCTTGGGGAGGTAAATACCTTGGTCAGGGACTCAGAAAAAGCAGGAGAAAAACAGGGTGAAGTCCAGTTCCTCCAAAAGGAAAGAGCAAGAGGGCAGTGGCCAGGCCTCCCTCCCAACTTGCTTTCAGGGCGAAGCATCAGTGTTGGATTCTTTCAGTACTTAGAATCTGCCCCACTTGTCTATAATGTTAGAATCTTAGGGCAAATATCTTTGGTCCATCCTTACAGCAGCTCCCTTCCCCGCATCCCCACCCATTTATTGGGCATTATGCTAGTAACTCTGCAGGTGTTATCGCTAATCCAAAAAGACCCCTGTTGAGGAATTTACTCTCCATTTTGCTAGAGTAAACTAAGGCACAGACTAAGGCTCCATGAGCACACACTGGGCAAAGTCAGGATTTGAACCTGAGTTTGTCTCCCTGCAAAGCCCACAGTCTTCCCAGTTCCCGCCTTGCTAGAGAACTCTTCCTTTTATTTATTTGAAGCCTACCTCCTCTTTTTCCTTGATATTTTGCTCTACCTTGGGCGCACCCAAGGTTCAACACTTGGAACTATCGGAAGCATCCTGTTGGGAACCCAGTGGCAAATGTTGAGTGAAGAAAAAAAGGCCTGATTGAATCCAATAAGATGGCAGAGAGGGCTGCAAATAGGGGCACGGAATTCGGCAGGACCAGGCAGGGGCTGTTGACTAGGAGAGATGGATGCCTTTTCTCTTTTTAACTTCATGGCCCCCATTCTTGCCCCACAAAATGTAAGGCCCTAGACAAAAACCACCAAATTCCAGTGCTGTCCCACAGCAGTACCACCCCACTAGCAGCCCCTTGAACCAGAGGATGAGGAAAACAGCCAGCAGAAAATGCCCACAGTGCAAACATTAGGCTCCTTCATGTTGGTCAAACAAGTTGGTCCGGAAGGTTAGAACCCCGAGTTAGCATTTGCATGTTTTTCCCCAGCCCTGAGGTCATATCAGCTTTGGGTACTGTCCTTAAGCCAAGGAAAATTGGCTTAGGTCTCTTGGTAAGCTACATCTTAATGAATTGGAGGATGCTGGTTATGGCAGCTTGCTACAGGAGGAACTCTGTAGTGTACTGTGGAAGGTGCGGCTTTAGCTGGGGCGGGAGGCAGGGCAGAGGGGAAACAGGAACAGGATCAGTATATAGGAATGGTTCATCTCAGAAAACTGAGCAAAAGCAGAAGTGTAGCCAAAGAGTCCATCACTTCCATGCCCAGAGCATTTGGTCTCCCTCCCTTTTTGTCAAATCCAGAGCAACAAACCACAGAACTTAAGGTGAGATGCCCTCAAGTACCCCTAACAGTGTCCTTGACTATTTCACGGGCACATGAAGCAAGACTTGTGTCTGCAAACTGGACCCAGGTTTCCTGCCCTCCTTCAGCTTCCTTCAGCTATCTGATCTCTGTCCAGCACTTTCCTTTCCTGAGAGCAGATCTCTATTTTGGTTCCTGAGCAAGAGGGAGGGTCAGAGCAGTGAGGTTGTAAACATGCCTGGTTCTCCCCCTCCCTTGCAGACCAAACTGCAGTGGTTTACTAAGCATGCCGCCTGTGTCTGCTGCCTGCCCCACCTCCTGGCAGATGGGCCTTTACCTATGCTCTGGAAGTCAGCCAAATGGGACCCCATCAAAGGAATGTGAGTTCCAGAGCCAAAGACTCCTAGCGGCAGCCCCATCCCTGTCCCACTCTGCCTGCGTTCCCTTGGCCCCTTGGGCTTGGCTAAAAATTGATACACAGAGACTAAAGCATAAGCTATGGCTCTTTCGAGGGTCACTGCACAAAGTGCCTCTTCTTTGTAAGATGGGCCTACTCATAAAGATATACCCCAGCTCGCAAGAAACAGCCAATCTCAGCCCTCAAATCCTAAAGGAACTGTTCTGAAGCAGTAGTGGACACAATCCAGTCTTTCATTCATTCATCACTGTTGAGTGGCTTCCAAGTGCCAAGGCTCTGGAGAGACACCAGTGAACAAAACAACAGCTAAAAATCTCTTGCCCTCATGGAGCAAACATTCTAGAATTAAAGCAGAGGCCACGACACCTTTACCCTGGAGAAAGACTGCCAGTGTTTCTTGTGGATGGATAGGGAGAAGGCAACTCTGTTTTTTTTTTTTTTTTCATCCATCCTTGAAAACAACGCATCATTGTTCCAGAGATTTGGTGGCACTAATGTTCCCTTTTGGGTTTGTGTTGTTTTGCAGGAGTGCGTTACAGCCAGCAGGGAAACAATGAGGTCACTTCCTCGTCAACAATCAGTCACCATGGCAACAGCGCCATGGTGACCAGCCCATCAGTTTTACAGCAAGTTTCCCCAGCTAGCCTGGACCCAGGCCACAATCTCCTCTCACCTGATGTTAAAATGGTGAGTACACCTGGGCCATTGTAGCCCTGGAGCTGATAAGATAAGAGGCAAAACAAACACAACTTCTCACAAGGCCTGCCTCAAACAATGAACCATTGTAGCCTCTCAAGGGAAAATGGGGGCTGTCGGAGCTGGAAGGGAAAGGTAGTGCTGGTGACCCAGCCCCAGGCGCACAGAAGAGGTGTTCGGTTTGAACCCAGCCAATAAATCTGACAGCGCTCTGCTCTCATTTTATTGATTGAATGCCTCGTAAAGGAGCAAGCGGGTGGGACGCTATTTGTTTAGGGGCTGCCAATGACATTTGTGTTGATAAAATGTCCATTCATCCCTCCCCTCCAAGGCCTCCACAGCCAATTTTTTAACTCTGAGAGCACCTCTCTTTGAAACAAGCCCCCTTTTCCACCTTACCACCCCCTTGGTACTGGCAAGGAGAGGCATTATCAAGTCAGGATTTAGGAGATGGCAGGAGGCGGGGTGGGGGGCGGATTCTTGGCCTGGAATTCTGAAAGACTTTGGATGCCCTGTCCGTGAAGACCAGGGCACAAAATGGCAGGAGGGGTGGGGCGATGCTTACAGAGGGAGAAGCACTGGCTTTGAAGTCACAATTGCCCAGACTCAAATCCCAGCTCCAGCACTTCATAGCTGTGCGGCCTGGGCCAGTTACTGAACCACTTTAGATCTTTTTTCCTCATCTATAAAATGAGGGTAATAACAATCGAGTTGTTGAGGGAATCACGTGCTAACGCATTCAAAACACTCAGCACAGTGGTGGGCATAGCAAATATACACCTAATGACCGAGTCCTCGTTGCGTTACCATCACTATCGTTCTCATGGAATGGAGTTTTCTGTATCAGTAACCACAGCCCCACACCCAGATGGAGTTGAGCACACTTGGTGAGGAATGAACAATTTGAATTTGAATTTTCTAATTCAAATTACACTCTGATTAGAATTAGGACCTAGCCCTCTAGGAACACAAGTGCAGGGGAGGGCGGCTTATGAGGGAACAGAGAGATTATGACGCCGGCCTGGACAGGAAATTGAAAACTTTATTCTTTGGGTCATGCTTTGTATTTCAGGGGAGGGAGGAGCCGCGGGTTCCCAACTTCCACACTGAAGGGGGAGCTGTTCACATCCTCTCAAGGTGTCTGACCCAGAGGCAGGTGGGGGCCGGATGAGGGGAGGGCAGCTGGGAGCAGGTGCCATTTCAGACCTTGACGTGTGTGCTGTGTAGGCAACACACGGTGAGTCACAGGTGATCGAGTCCCCAGCTCCCTGGAAGAAAAACAAAGTCTAGTTTCTGAGGGGAGCACTGGCCCGGCCAGTTCTAGTTTCAGGGGACCTGAGCTGAAAACAAAAATGAAAGGGCACTTCTAGGGGAGGCATTTGCAGCCCCTTGCCCTCCCCCATCCCTTAAGAAAAATTTTTCTTCGTAAAGAACGATTTGTGTCCCCTGCCTCGTGAGAAGCACAGAGGAGGCTTTATGATTTCTCAAGAGTCAGGTTGAAACCCAAACAGGTTAGGGTCAAGGATTACTTAGGCTTCCCTGGAGAAGGGGGCCTGGTGTAAAGGATTTGACTTCTCAGTGAATAAAACTTCCCAAGTTTAAGTTCATGTTGCTTGAAGGGACTTGGGCTTTCCCTCTGAGCTCCTGGCTCCTCCTTCTCAGAGGCAAACTGCCTCACCCAGGCTGGGTTTGCTCCAAATGCAGCCTGCAGACACGCTTTTTCCTTCCTGCTCTGCTTGGCAGTGCCCTAACTGGGCAGAGTATTATTGGATTGATGATTGACTAAGACTGTACACCTCAATGTTAGCAAACACCTGGGAGCTGGTTTGCAGGGGCTGACTTTTCTCTTGTCTCCAACACCCTGGCTCACATGTGGTGTCCCTGGATGCCCAAATTCAAGAGTCTGTTCTCTGCTAACATATAACAAGGCTTTCAGGGGCCCACCACAGCAAGAGTGGAATATATGGTTAAAAAGGAACACAGGCAAGGGAACCAGTGTGCCCCAGCCCTGGCTCTGTCATTCACCAGAGGCAATGTGGCTATATCACTTAACCTCAGTTTCTTTGTCTATAAAATGGGTGATAATAATGGCTACACGTATGTCACAGGATTGGTGTGAAGATCCTTTGCAGCTCTGTTGATCTTTGGATAAGCCCTGTTCTAGGACTGACAGTCTGTGTGCTGACTTTCGGGAGGACATGCCTTGGGAGTCTTCTCCCGGGGACTGGTTTAGATCCATTTGAATGCTCTGTTGCCTCTCTGCTGCCCATCCTCATGCCCAGGTGGTATGATTGACAAAAAAGCTAGCCAGATTTAGGGTTGCAGTGTGTGTGTGTTGAACCAGATAGCGGATACTTTCATAGTCTCAAGCAGTGTGGCCTAGCCTGGTGGTCAAAAGCTCGGGACTGGGAAGCAGATAGTCCGCTTTCAACCCCAACTCACCACCTAGGCACATCTCTTAACTTCTTTAAGCTTCAGTTTCTTTGTCTACCATACGGGAAAAATAAGGCCCACCTCCTAGATTATAGGCACATGAAGCACTTAGCGTAGTGAAGGGACTGAAATGGCAGCATTAATAGGATTCAGGCTTTCCCAGTTAGCATGTAAGGATCACCACCATGGATATCCTTAACAGCTCCCTGGCTTCCACCAGTCCCGGAGGCAAACGACACAATAGCTGCATTTCAGAATGGGAAGTAATCATTCTGACCAAGCTTACCCAAATTTAGTACGTGGATGGGATTTAAACTCCAGCAAAACTGGGTTTAAGTGCTGGCTTTCTCTCTAGTCAAGTGACATAGAGCTGGTCTTGACTCTCTGAAGATCAGTCTCTTAATCCATAATACAGAGACAATAATAATAATAATAATAATAATGCCTGCCTTATTTGTGTTATTATCTATTAAGGGCAATCAGTTAAAGCCCTGTACAAACCCTAAAGCCGCACACATTCAAATTGTTTTTATCCTGGGCTTCCACATTTCTCTCACACTATTAAAGCCAAGTGTTGAAATGGCAGAGTAATTACTGTCACTTCATTGACTTTCTCCAAAGGACTCCATTACCCAAGGGATTTAGTCTGAGGGCAGGTTACAGATTTTTTTTTTTTTAATGACTCTGACATTTTGAAAAACAAGTCCAGCAAACAGGCTGGTTCTCTCTTGTTTGATGTGGTCAGAATTCTTTCTTGGTCATGTGACTCCTAACTCATTTCTTGATGCTCATTTTCAAAACACAAACAAACCTGTTTGGTTTTTCTCTTTCTTTCTTTTTAAAATTAACCTTGGAAGCTATGGGATTGACCAGAAGGGCAAGGCAGGAGATGGTGTCTTACCTGGGTGCTGTTGTGAGAAGTAGGGTGTGAAGAGCTCTGGGGAGTGCAAGAAGAGAGGAGGGAAGTTGAGTTACTCAGATGTGTCCTAACGCTACACATCTCTCGGTTCCTGATGCTCTTGGGAATGTCTGGGTTAGTTCAGAATGAGGGAGCACAAGTCTTTCTTTTTTTTTTGAGACAGAGCCTCACGCTGTCACTCTGGATAGAGTGCTGTGGCATTACAGCTCACAGCAACCTCCAATTCCTGGGCTCAAGCGAATCTTGCCTCTGCCTCCCAAGTAGCTGGGACTACAGACGCCCACCACAATGCCCGGCCATTTTTTGGTTGCAGCCACCATTGTTGTTTGGTGGGCCTGGGCTGGATTCGACCCCGCCAGCTCAGGTGCATGTGGCTGGCGCCTTAGCCCGTTGAGCCACAGGCGCTGAGCCCACAACTCTTTCTTAATAATTAAAATATATATATATTAAGCAATAAATAGTAGACTAATTTATCATGAAAACAGTGTGTGTGCATAAAACTGATAGCTCCCTTATAATCGAAATGGCAAAACATTGGAAACATTTCTGATAATATCAGAATCAAAACAAGCACATTGATGGCAGCGGTTATTGTTTAAGATTATCTAGAAAGTTTGAACTAATAGGACATTTAGACATTTTAGTCCTAGCCAGGAAGAGACCCTGTAAGTATTGTATGCTTATAATGCAATTGTACACTTGGAAAAATGGGGGGAAAGATACTAGTAGGAATAAATAAGAGGATTCAATGAAGTGGTCATTTTCAAAGTAAATACCAAAAAACCCATAACTTTCCCTTACTAATCTTTGGTGAAACAGAATGGGGTGCCTGGAGCCAAAGCTTGTCTAGTAGCTTTGTTATTACAATATCAGTTCCTTGACTTAATTAATGAATTAATCTGTGATGTTTGGTGGAAATTTGGAAGTGGAGTAATCCAGGAACGGTTAATCTCCCCCAACCCTCCATAATTTCTGAAGCAGGCTAGTAATTCAGAAGCACCTTGCGGACAGGGTTTGTTGTCGATGTAACTTACTGCTCTGTCCCCAGCACCCAGAACAGTGTCTATTCTGGAGTAGATGCTTAATAATTGCTATGGAGTGAATGAATGAATTTGTGAACTGGCTGTGCCGAGGCATTGCTAAGTCACTTTGCTCTGGAAACTGCTGTTTGTTCTTCCAGGTCTGCTCATGCTGCTCTTGTTTCTTTTCTCCAGCAGATCTCAGTCTCGGGAGGAGGTTTGCCCCCTGTCAGCACCTTGACGAACATCCACAGCCTCTCCCACCATAATCCCCAGCAATCTCAAAACCTCATCATGACCCCCCTGTCTGGAGTCATGGCCATTGCACAAAGTAAGTTCTGTCCCTGGTCAGAAAGCTTGGGGATAGGGTGGCGCCTGTGGCTCAAAGGAGCAGGGCACTGGCCCCGTATGCTGGAGGTGGCGGGTTCAAATCCAACCCCGGCCAAAAACTGCAAACAGAAAGCTTGGGGACAGGGAGAAGGGGAATGGAAAGTGAGTCAACATAGAAGATCTCCTTCAAATGCACCCACAATTTGCAGACTCGCTTTCACATCCTTAGCTTCTTATCTCTCTCCTCAACGATATTTGGATTGTTTAGGGTAAAACGAGAGAAGATGATGGAATGGATTTGAATGTTGGTGAAGTGTACCAGCTGTACGTCCTAGGTCAAATCATTGAACCTTGATGAGGTTCAATTTCCTCATCTATAAAATGGGTTGTGAGGCGATCAAATTGGCGGCAGATATGGACATGCTTGTAAACCTATAAAGCATGAATGTGTATAATGTCATCGCTTATACTTTATCTTGTGTTCATTCCTATCCCAAGGTAGGTGCTCCATTTCAGAGCAGGAGGAGCAGGCTGCAGCAGGCTGCGGTTGTGGATGTCTCGCCGAGAGTTTTGGGTTTTTTTGTAGAGACAGAGTCTTACTTTATCACCCTCAGTAGAGTGCTGTGGCGTCACACAGCCCACAGCAACCTCCAACTCCTGGGCTTAGGCGATTCTCTTGCCTCAGCCTTCTGAGTAGCTGGGACTACAGGTGCCTGCCACAACGCCCAGTTATTTTTTGATGTAGTTTGACTGGGGCCAGGTTTGAACCCACCACTCTCAGTTTATGGGGCCGGTGCTCTACTCACTGAGCCCCAGACGCCATTCCCTCCCTGAAAGTTTTAATGTTGATGAGCATTCAGCATATTTTCAGTTTTACCATGACAGCTCAGGCCAAGACATTGTTTCTCAAAACCATCAGTGTGAGCCTTGGACGTATTCCTGAGATGTGTCGGGAGAGATTCAAGGCTCATCTTGACATTGGTCACCTTTCTTTCAACATCATATTCCCCTGTCACCTTTTGACCTCTCTTGGGTCTAGTGCTCATGTTGGCCACCTCTTTGTTTTGTTCCTGACGTTTTCTTTCTTTCCCTCTTCTCTCCCTAAATCAGCTCTGTCCAGGGTAAGAACTCAGACTCCTTCTGAAGAGAATGACTTATGCATCCTTGGAGGTCAGAACAGAGCTAATATCATAGGGAGCGCACACATTTATTGAATGAGAATGTGTGGCTCTCACTTTATCCTTAGCAGCCTGGAAATTGACACGCATGCCGTGTTTATCTCTGCAGAAGGAAATAAGAATAAGGAAGGCTTTAGGCGATTCACAAAATAAAAAACTTATTTTAAACTTCCTGCCTTTTCCCTGGGCCTTCTAGTATGGTAACCCTACTAATACCAGGGTTTGGATTGAGAATGAGATAGGATACTTAAAACCAGCTTGTTTGCCTTCTAGAAGATTTGATTAAAAGGCCCAAAGGCAAGATACCGCACCTCCTTATTTGTACAACCAAAATGATACACAAACTTTCCCATTTACCTTCTTACTTCCCATGTCAAGCTTTGACTGACATACACAATTATGCCTAGTTTTTCTGGCACTCTCTGGATTAAAATTTTCCCTAAGGCTATTCCATATTTCTCACTTTTATTCCTCCTAATTTCCTGCACCCATACTTCTCTGCCTTCTCACAATGATCATGGTTATCTCTAACCACAAAAGGGCAACACCAGAGTGCACACTGACCTTAGAGAAGTAGGTGCGTGTGAGCACGTCTGTGTGCATAGTGTGTGCGCCCGTGTATGTGTTTGTGGGCATGTGAGTGTGCACTCAGGATGGACAGAGCAGGAAGAACGGTGAGGATCCTAAAACACTGCTGAGACGCAGCAGTCCTCCCCTACGCGGTATGGGCCATCCTCATTTAGGTGTGTCAGTTTCTTGTGGGGATTTTTTGAAAGAGACTCTCGCTCTGTCACCCTTGGTAGAGTGCTGCGGCATCATAGCTCACAGCAACCTCAAACTCCTGGGCTCAAGCGATCCTCTTGCCTCAGCCTCCCAAGTGACTGGGACTACAGGCACCCTCCTTGACACTTGAGTAGTTTTTGGAGACAGGGTCATGCTCTTGCTCAGGCTGGTTTCGAACACCTGTGCTCAGGCGATTCACCTGCCCGGCCTCCCAAAGTGCTAGGATTACAGGCGTGCCTCCAGCCTATGTGTGTTGTTGAGTACACAGGCCCTGCCTCAGGACTGCCGAAGCCCATGGAGAATGTGGTAAATTACCTGGCAGTGGCAGTTCCTCATTTTCATCTCTTCATCATATTCTCTTCCCAAGAAGAAATCGGCGCTCAGAAAACAGATGAAAAGGGCAAGAACCACACCATATGGGAGCTCTCAGTCCTGGAATTG
Organism: Arctocebus calabarensis; assembly: GCA_963573935.1. Lineage (NCBI taxonomy): Eukaryota > Metazoa > Chordata > Mammalia > Primates > Lorisidae > Arctocebus > Arctocebus calabarensis. Next base: position 1,660 of record CAUYON010019756.1, on the reverse strand, counting down.
AGGCACATCAGGGTCACAGACTGTGTTGAAAATGAGATTCCTGGGCTCCACCTTGGAAGGTTCTGACTCATTAAGTCTTGGGTGGGGCCCAGGAATGTGTATTTCTTAAAGAGCTCTCCCAGATGATTCTAAAGCACAGGCAGGTTTCAGAACTATGCCCTCAAAAATCATCTACTCTAGACAGGATAATTTTCTTTACTGGGCAGCGATTTCCCCAAAACAGCAGCCAGCAATGGGCTCCTAGAAAAACAGCAAATCATGGGGCTTCCTAGGACAAGGAGACCCTAATAGGAGGTAGGAAGGGAAACAGGGTATCAGGTGAGCTGAGGGCTTGAGGAGAAGCTGAGCCCCCTGGGGAACTGGAGACAGTGCTATTCTGAGGGTGATCAGAGGCTCCCATCCCCCATCCCCCGCCCAGAGGGGGATTATTACCCCTGCCTCTATGCTCAGGGGTCTCGCCTTTTGGGTTTTTGATAACAGTATTAGCTAAAGCTCTGAGCAGGCAATTGTTGAGACCTTTGTGCTATCTCCACTGAGGTCTTCCCATCAAGCACCTTTGAAACCCTGTCCATTTTCAGGGAAGGCTCGCTAGGTGGCCTTTCCATATCTACCTAAAACATATCTTCTTTTTAATTTCCTTCTTCATCTCATTCTTTGCCCCTACTTCCCAGAAAGCAAGAACAGGGAAAGATTGGACGCTCCAGGAAAGAAGGTGTATTCTCTCATGACCTTCTGCTCCCCAATCTACCCCTGCCTCAGCTGTCTTCCCTGAGTGCCCTCCAAGGAGCGGACAGAGCGTGGGTACCAAGCCTTGCAGGGATGGCCCAGGTTGTAAGGAGGCCTCAGGACAGACACATTACCAAAACACAGAGGCCCTCATATCCCCCCCAAACAGAAAGATGGCAAGACCCACTATAACTACCAAGGGCCGACCTTTAACTTACTACTTCCCCCATCTAAAATCTGGTCCTTTTGATGCTACTAGCCCTGTGCTGCCAGATAAGATATGCCCACTTTAGACTAGAAGAGCAGTTCTCAACCTGTGGGTCACAACCCACAGGAACTGTATTAAAGGGCTGTGAGCATTAGGAAGGTTGAGAACCACTGGACTAGAAGATCTCCAGTGTTTTCTCCCCTCTCTACTAAGTCAAGAGAGTTGGCACTAGACTTTGTACTGTCTACTAAATGAGGGTTTTCAGAATTCATACTTCCAGGACTACACAGGTTGTTTCATTTTTATCCAATGGTGGGGCCATGCACACTCCTGCCCTCTGCTGGACAGCCAGATCTGGGCAATAATCTGTACCTTGGAGCAGATACCTTGAACTCTGTCCCGAGGGCACCAAGGCAAGCCTCACTCATATCCAGCAAGGATGGAGGGGCCAGGGCCCCAGTAAGTTTGGGAGGCCACTGAATGGGTTTTGAGAGACTCTCAGGATTCATTCAGATCTGTTTAAAACCTATCTGCAACCCATAAATCACTCTGAAATTTATTTATTTATTTATTTATTTATTTATTTTGTAGAGACAGAGTCTCACTTTATCGCCCTGGGTAGAGTGCCGTGGCGTCACACTGCTCACAGCAACCTCCAGCTCTTGGGCTTAAGCGATTCTCTTGCCTCAACCTCCCTAGTAGCTGGGACTACAGGCGCCCGCCACA